>PVJH01006736.1:0-98963 GCA_004026705.1 Nesogale talazaci
CCCTCCCACCCAACTCCCCCTTCCTCATGAACCCTTCATAATCTATACATTGTTATTACTTTTTAATAGCAGACTCTGTCCGATGCATCCCTTCACCCACTCCAGTGCTGTTTGTACTCCCAAGAGGTTATATGTAGATCCCAAGAATTGGTTCCCCTCCTGCACTCCCCCTTCCCTCCCCCCTCCCGGTATCACCACACTCACCACTGGTTCTGAAGGATCATCTGTCCTGAAATTCCCCATGCTTCCAACTCCAGTGATTTTTTTTTAATCCAGTCTTATGCTGATGAAAATTTAGGTTGTTTCCAGGTTTTTGCTATTGTGAAACATGCTGCAACGAACATGGGGGGGGGGGGCAAATGTCAATTGATCTGTTTTTATTTCTTTGGGGTATAAACTCAGTGACAGTACTGGTGGATCATATATCAATTGCCTTTCATCTTAAGTAATGCCATATCACCTTCCACACAGGCCACATGTATTTCTAAGCCCACCAGCAGTGGATAAGAGCTCAAATATATATTTTTTGAGGGCAGGAAAGAGAGAGAAATAGCCAATCTCACCACACCCTCTCCAGCATGTGTTGTTCCTAGTTTGTTTCTAAAGACTGGGCTACAGTTATGCAGTTATGTTTGTAATACGGTATCTCATGGTTGATTTTCACTCACACTTACCAGATGGCTAGTGACCAGGGAGCATTTCCTCATGTGTTTATGAGTCATTTTCAAGCATCATCCTTCATGAATCATCTGTTCAGGTCATTTGCCCAGCTTCTCAGAGATTATTAGGGTTTTTTTGTTTTGTTTTTTTCTTCTTGAAGGAATGTATCAAGAAAATCTAAATTACAGCAGACCTCACCAACTGACTGAGCCCAGGCTCCCGAGCTCCTCCCAGAAATGTTGTTGATGCCAAACTCAAGATGTCATTGGTATATGTAGACTTGCCAATGAGACTTTCTCCTCTTCTTCAGAGCAGTGACAGTCCACACAATGAAATCATGGGTACATCCATGGCAGGTAATGTCAGCCCAAGCTCCATGGGGCTTCAATAGTAGTCAAGGAAGCACTTCCTAGTATGCATGAGCCTATCAAAAGCTTGAAATGCCTCTATAAGAAGCTGAGACCTGAGCCTCAGAGAAGCTGAATGAATGTGAACCCTGTACCTAGAGGAGCCATATTGCACTGGAGTAATTCCTAAATACCAATCTTACAATTTGTGTTTTAAGTGTCTGAGTCTTTGCTTTTATCTTATTCTTTAGCTGTGCTCTGCCAGGGAGCCACGATGCTTTTAGATTTCATTGTCACTCTCTTAATCAGGTCATCCCAACTGATGCTGGCCCCTTCCAGAGAAGTTAGCCATTATTAATTTCACTATAAGGGTATTGCATGAAAATTTCAGAGAGGAAAAAAAAAAACTTCTGTGGCTTATTCTGTCCTTCTGGTCTTCCTATATTCTAAAACTAAGATTAAGAAAAATATGTGCATGCTCTAACAATGACTGGCCTTTATGTAATCTGAATTCAGTGAAGAAAGGTCCCCTCAATGTTTCTCTGATTTATCACACCATTTTACAGCTAAAATTGTCTTGCAGGAATTAAAATAAGTAAGATTAAATTCTGTGTGTGCAAACCTTTTGTTGCTTTTCACAACCAGGAATCCCAGCAGAAGAAAACTGAGTTTTTCATTATTTTTCCTTTCCTTCTTTTGTTTGAACTCAGTCTTAATTTTATCATTTGAATGCTTCTAAATTAAACTTTTAATGTTATGAAAAATTAATGAAATGTTTTGATTTTTATACCTTTTTTATCAATCTTAAAAACGAAAGTCTTTTTTTCTCTATACTTTGTCCAGGTGAGTTCAGATATGTATGTGAGTATTATAAGAAATTAAGGATGCATCTGCCTTCCCCTCCAATTCACATTGGCTACTTCAGTGTATTCAGTGCTTGTGTAAGAGTGGGAAGATTAAAGGAAAAAGGATTCCTCCAGAACAACTCAATCCTTTGTTGATATTTAGGTAAGAAAGATAAAATTTTCACATTCAGTGATTGCTTAGCTTGTAATGTATAAATGAGTTGTTAAACAAATGAGAAGAAAAATAAAAAGGAAAGCAGTATGTTTCTGTGTGAACTTTACAACCTCAGAAATCTCGGAGGGAAGTTTTGACTCTATTCTATGAATCGAAACAAAAATGTAGACATGTTAAACAATATTAGAATGCTAACTAATTTAAAAGGAAATTTCAATTAACTGAATTGTACTTCTGTGGTGTCTTATGTTACAAAAAAAATAAAATATTTTAAGTAATTTACTAATATTAAAAATGTGTGAATAAGTGTTTGTTGTAATTGGGAGTTCACATTTAAATATGCATATATCAGCTAAATAGTGTGTCCATTTCCCCCCCCTAACTTTAAAGAGCTGTTATAGGAGGTACACAAGAAAATTGGCCAAAGAATTAATTATTAGATAAACTCATAAACAAAAATTTACCCATTAGACTGAATGTTTAATTAATACTGTTAACAAAGATTTGGGTTTCGTGCCATTAAGAAAAGAAAACAAGTTTTTTTACTATTAGTTTGAAAATATAATTTTTTTGAGTGGTTTCCTTCCAAGTGAATAAATTGCAGTTAACAGACAACATGGTCTCAAAAACATTGATGCTATGGAATCCGCCTAAGTCCAGGCCATGGGTGTGCTGTTCCTCTCCAGAGTTCAGAGAACTTTTTTTTGATGAATTTTTATATTGGTATTAGACAGGCATGGTGTCTAGAGAATTTGACCTGGAGGCCCATCTGAAACAATTCCACCCATGGAGTTGAAAAATTATCATATTGCTCAAGAATCACAAATGCTCAAGAATCAAACATTGCAGGAGCACGTGCAGAGGTGAAGTCTCCATCCATCACTGTGCCCTTCAAGTCAAGAAACACTCCTCTAGAAGGGGTCCTGTTCAATACTTCTAAATGTTTCTTTTCTATGCTTATGGGGTCTTTCTCACCTGGCAAGAGGGACCTGCCTCACGTTTGAAGTGTATCCACTCTATGCTTAAATAGAACTTTTGCTTAGCTCCTTTTCGGTGTGTTTGTGTGTGAGAGTGTGTGCTGTGTGTATTTTCCTCTGAAGGCTTAGCAAATATCTCAGGAAGGATTTGCTGGCCCCCCAAGGAAGACAGAACCAGAGCAGGACTTGGTGCTCTTTTGCAGGACAAAGCATCACATATCTAGCTAGAAAACATAGAATCAAGTATTCTAAAATAGATTTTAAAGAATGGAATATATATATATATATAATTTATAAGAAGTTAATTTTATATGTTGAAATGTCTGTTCCAAAAATCCTTCAGATAAATTGAAACAATTTATAGTCTTAAGTAGGCTAGCTATTGACATTTAAATCTTCATATTTTTCACCTCTTAAGAGAAAAGCAACTTAATATTTCATATACTAAACCTCTATTAAAAATAGCAGATTTACATTGCTATACATTTGCCAGTGAGCATCATACTAGACAGTATGTGTAAACACACACACACACACTCATTGATATGAAACATCAATTTAAGTTTGAGTGGATACCAAGACTCTGAAGTTATATTGCCCTTTTACATTTAAATGTATATTTCGGAATATACATTTATTTCTCTGTGATAATAAGAGCCCCTGTGGGCTAAGGTAGGGGAGGGAGAGAAGACAGGAGAGCTGAATCTAGGAGTTCAAGAAGAAAGAAAATGTTTGGAAACGGATTGTGTTAGCAAATGTAAAATTATGCTTGACCTAATTAAATGGTGCATTGGTATAAGTATGTGCTCCTTATTAAAAGATTAATAAATAATAAAAATAATAAATTCAGATTATTTAATCCCACTTCATGGAATGCAACCAGGTACAGAAAGAGCAATTTCTCCCAGTCACATTTTGTGTGTTTTTGACCTGTGTCGAAGCTATGCATCTTCTCATTATCTCAAGTACAAACTGTTTTCTTTCCACTCTTTCCTTGTTATTTCTCTCTCTCAACCTTAAGTTTGGAAAGTTCACTAAACTATGTTCACTTTTGAGACTATCTATGCAAGGCTACTACTGAAAAGACAAGACAAATCCTAGAACAGTCGATTTCTTTTTGATGTTCCCTTTGATTCTAAGGCATTTCTGTTTATATGTTTTTAAAGAAAACCTAAAGATCTCTTTTCAAAGTCAGTCTTCCTTGTAAACATAAACAACTCCTGAGGCCTCTTCATTGGTGCTTTGCAAATCTATGTAGCACTTTTGTATCAAAAAAACCTCTGAATATAATTATTTGATAAACTTGTAAATTACAGAACTAAAGTTTGACATCTTTCACTGCTCTGAAATCATCGGGTAGGGTAATTGTTGGGAAGCATTTGAGTTATGAGATATGATCAAAGCCTTCAGTGAACCTTTTCATCTTTTTCTATTAGATTTATTCATCATTTTAAAATGGTTATATTTTCAGATCAATCTATCTTTCTATTTTTCTTTAATTTTTCTTTTGAAATTTACATCACTTCTATTCCCTCCTATTGACATTTTTGAAAATGAAATTAAATAGTTCATTGGCACTGATGGGGTTATTCAGAACTGCATTTATTTGGCCACGTTTTATTTAGAAGATCTCCAAAGACCTCTTTCAAAACCACCTAGGCACCGAGGGAGCACTGACGTCATGAAGTATCCCCTCTCTGCATGGGAAATAAAGAAGATCAAAGGTGAAAACAGCTTAGAAGCTCAGATAGGAGACAGCCTTGAACTCTCAAAGGATCTCCGAGAGTAAAGAATATTCTCTTAAGGTTATTATGCTTGTGCCTTAATTCGAGACACAATCCTACTTTTCTCTCATTTGACTCTGAAAGGGGACAAAAGTCACCAACCTGTGAAGCTGAACCAAGGGCAACACTATGTTTACTGTGTCAGGATAAGACCCAGGAACATACTGCATAATAGATCCAAAACAGGCACCGAAGGAAAGAATGGCCAAAATGGAAGGCTTTGAAAGAATGTTGGTTACATGGAAGCACAACCGATGCAACAATGCAATCATTGCTTCCCTATTTTTTTATAAGTTTTTCAGAAAATTTTGTTTAGTCTCAAATGTTAAATGTATTTTTAAAATGTTCTCGTTCTGCTTATATATGCTGACATGGTCCTGGATATTTTTCTACCTAGAGTTACATCAACTTAGGCTTCTTCAACACAAGCATTTCGAAGTACTATACTATACTCTGGGCAGTTCATCTTCCTACCTCTTTTTAGCACATGGCATAATCCTTTAGGCTTGTTCTGACCTGGGATCACCTTCATTACATCCTGTAGTTTTCCACATTTTACTGTTCTTTAGAGATTCCTCTAAAGTTAAGCGCTTATTCACTCTCTAAAACCTCTAGCATTGCATGTTAGTAATACAGCAAAAGAAACTAATGTGAAATGTTGCCAATAAATGAACAGCCTTGAATATTTTATGCTAAATCCATAATCATGATATGAAAATTTTAAATCTTGATTGAATGCACTGGTTTGGAAAGGTCAATACATTTTCATTATTCTCCAAACAGACAATCAAAACAGAGTATGTGTCAGTCTCATCCTTGGCTGTGAATCCACTATAGAATTTCAAAAGTTGACATGCCAGATTTAAAATTACATTTCATCTAAGAATACTTAAGAAATAAATATAATTTGAAGCTGTCATCAAGCATCTTTTTCTCACTTCTTCCATCTTTGGATGCCATCTCATTTCACAGAAGCTTTATTTTCAGGACCATCTGAGGGGAATGCACGTCTGCACCAGTGTGATTACCTCTTCTGCTCTGTACAGTGGGCTCTGTATCTTACTCCACTGCTGTTAGCAAACTTAGTTGTCCGAATGACTGTGCTATTGCTATATCAGGTCAGTTTGAGATGCAAAAATAAAGTAGAAAAATATCACCAGATATTGAGTATGTGCCACTTACGTGAACAGCCAGTTCTAAGCCTTGGGAATTTTCTTATTAACAAGTTTTAGCACCTTTTCTACAGAACATGCTTTTGTTTTGCTTTGTTTTTCTTCTTCAATTCCCAGTTGCAGCATCACAATAATAGGAGTCTACAAATGGTTAGATGATATTTGTCTAGCTTTTATAGGCTATTGGCCATTTTAACTATTTCTTTAAAAGACATTGAATTACCTTGTTATACAAATGCATGAAACAAAAAAAAAACACACTTAGTAGTTGATCACAGAAACCACACAGTATAAAGTAAAAAAAATTATCATTTAATTACAATGATGCATATACATATGTATATAATTGTATACCTGCTTTGTATTATATACCATTGTACTTAGGTACAACAAATCATTCTAATAAATGAAAATCCTCTACACAACAGAACAAAACACTAACTGGTCTTTTGTTCCCCGCACAATCACTTTTTTGTCTGACCTCATTCTTTTTTTAATCATTTATTGGTGTTACTACAGCTCTTATAACAATCAATGAATTCATTGTGTCAAGCACATTTATACATATGTTGCCATGATACTTTTCAAAGCATTTTCGTTCTACTTCAGCCCTTGGTATCAACTCTTCTTTTTTTTAACTCTCTCCCTCCCACCCCCACTTTCTCATCAACCCTTGATAATTTATAAACTATTATTATTTTCCTATCTTACACTGACGACTTTCTCCCTTCATCCACGTTTCCATTGCTTTCCCCCTTGGGAGTGGGGGAGCAGTTATATGATGATCATTGGGATTGGTTCTCCCTTCTCTACATACCTTCCACATACCTTCTTGATATTGCTACTCCCTGTTTTGTTCCTGAGGGGTTTACCTGTCCTGGATTCCTTGTGTTGAGAACCTTTGTTTGTACCAGTGTACACGTTCTGGCCTAGCCTGATTTGTAAGTAGAACTGAGGTCATGATAGCGGGTGGGGCGAGGAAGTATTAAAGAACTAGAGGGTTGTTGTATGTTTGACCAGTGTTATATTACATCCTGGCTGGCTCATTCCTTCCTTGTAACTCCTCGGGGTGGGGGTGGGGTCATACAAATTTCCTCAGATGGGCTTTGGGTCTACACTCTGCTTCCATCCCCACCCCCTTGTTCACACTGATATAGTTGTTTGTTCTGGGCCATCGGCCTTTTGAAACTTGCTACCTGACCCCATTGATACCTTATGATCACAGAAGCTGGGATGCTTCTTCCATGTGGGCTTTGTTGTTTCCCAGTTAGATGGTCACTTGTTTACCTTCAACCCCCCAATGCTAAATCTTTTGATAGCCAGGCACCATCACAATGATATTATTTATAAGACATGTAATACCTTGCCTATGTTTTCATAATAATTGATATCCACTTGAAGATTAGCAATGAATATCACCATATTACTATGTTAATATAGAAGATGTAAGTAAAAATGACACAGAGGCAATCCAATCCTATCCAGCCTCACATAGGTGAGACAAGTAGATGAGAAAGATGCAAGAGAGAAAATTTAACCGCATAATATCACAAACAACATGAAAACCATTAATTTGTCTACAATATTTTTTCAATTGTTTGAATATGGAATTGAAAACATCTAGTATGAGTCAAAATTAGAAAGATCAAAATTGATCCATGTTGTTGTTAAATTTCATTTCTTCAACCTCCCATCCCAATCTTACTTCAGACCCAATGTCCCTCCCATATTTTAATATTGTTTAAAATATTTAAATGTGTACTTACCCGTAATAGGGAGCCAAGTAAATGATGACACTATATAAGAGTGTCCAGCAGCATGCTAAGCTGTCAGACTAATAACCCCTAGCCAGGAAGATATCAAGCTTACTTGACATAAGCGTACTTTGTTTTCTTATTTGAACCTTATATTATATCCATAATATTCATGCATTCAACAAATAACTCAGTCACTGTCATATAATAAATTTGGGCACACAGGACAGGGTAGGACTGCCCCTCTGGGTTGCTGAGACGAACTCTTTATGGAAGCATTGTCATGTCTCTTTATCTTGGTAAGGCTGCTGCTTCCAAGTTGCTGAGGTTAGCACCCCAACAGTAACCACTATGATACCAACTGCTAGCCCCCGCATAATAGATGATCAAACAATGAACAAAATATTAAATGGATAGTAGAAGTTAAATAGTTAAAATATATGTCAGAAAGCAGAAAGTAAGGTAAAGTGACAGACAACATGATGACACTTTTAAATAAAGTAGTCAGAGGTTATTTAATTATGAAATTCACATTTGAGCAGACTTAATGAGATGCATAAACTCAAAGTTATTACTATTTCCACAGTTTGATAGAGTGCTAGAGATGAGTTATGAGGAGGGCCAGGGGTCCTCCAACTTTTAAAACAAGGGGCCAGGTCACTGTCTCTCAGACCATTGGAGAGCTGGACTATAGTTTTTTTTTTTTTAAAGCATGAACAAATTCACTGTGGGTCTGGATGAGTTTTCTGCTAAGCTGGAGAGAGGCGGCAGCCAAAAACACCCAGAGGACAGATGAATGCCCTGGGTGGGCCGCATGTGGCCCGCGGGCCATAGTTTGAGAACTTCTGGAATATCCACTGACTTCAAGTCAATTCTGCCTCCAAACAGGCGGCACACAGAATCGAGCTTCCCTCCTGAGTTTCCGAGGCCATAGATCTTTATGAGAGTCCAAATGTTGGGTATCCTATAAAACTCACCAGTGATGCTGGTGAGTTCCAACTGTGGACCGTGTAGTTAGCTGACCAACTTGTAGTCCATCATGCTCCCAGGGCTCCTTTGAGGAGAGAATATGGGAAGAGAATTTGGAAATTAAAGACATGGGTATAGTGGATTAAGTATTACACTGCTAACAGCAAGCACAGCAGTTTGAGAATTAACCAAGTCCTCTGAAAGAAAAGATGAGGCATTCTCCTCTTTTGCAGAAGATTTAGAGCCTTGGAAATCCGACAGAGCAGTTCTGTTCCGTCTCCAGCATCACTGTGAGTAGGCATCAACTAGATGACATTGACTGAGAACTATAAAATGATTCTTTTTTGTCTGTGGAAACAGTTCTTGGAAAGAATGTAAAGAAAAATGTGTAGCCAATAGGGTTGTTTGATGTTGTTAAGCTAAGAAACATCACAGCAAATAGCTGCTCTCATTTAAACAATTTCACAAAGATAAAAACAATAAATGATGCAGTACAGAAATGTGTGTGGCTGGAGTCAAGTCCTTGAGTAGGCAGAAAAAGGAATGAAAAACTTGTATTCGGATGGAGATGCTGTCCTCAGATAGAAGCACTGCACTAATAAAGAAAAGTGGACTCATTTCACTTTCCTTGCTAACTGTGGTTAAGAATCAGCATGGATCCAATTTTCATCTGGAAATGGATGTTTCTGTTATCCTCTTCAGCAGTCACCCATGAAGCATTTTCTCAATCTTACCACAGTTAGTTAATTAGACCTTACAAGTTAGGATTCTGTCTTTAAGATCTGCTGCCTGCTTAATCTATCTAGGCCCCCTACTCACCTTTAAATGAATCTCTGCATAATTTAGGACTCCGCACCTCCAATTGCCAATAAGAAAATAATAACTCCTGCTGTCTCATTGCCTCTTGTGGGTTGGGTATCCTATAAAATGTTACACAGCCTTCATGGGATCTACCTACGTAAACAGGAGACATACATGGGAAGAGATACATTAGCCATGGTCTGGGAGAATCCCAGAATCAATACTTCTATTTTCCCAGGAACACTGTACTCCCAGAAAGCACACATCTGTAAAATCCAGGGAGTCCAGCAGACTTTCAACATTCAGGGCTCCCTGGAGACTCAAAGTCTGTGTGAGGTTGGCTGCTAACTCGGTATGATCCTGGGATCATCCAGTCATTTGTTCCCTTGTAAGTATCAGACCTCTGCTTCCAATTCCTACCTTTCAGGAAACTAGATTCACCACTTTAAAGTTGATTCTGGGGGCTGAGCCCCAGTGGCGCAGTGGTTGTGCGCGGGACTGCGGCCCACTGGGACGGAGGTTCAATTCCAGCAGTGGGGCTGGCCCTCCTACTCCCACCACCAGAGAGCAGTGATACCGCCCCCCCCCAAAAAAAAAGTTGATTCTGACTCATAGAGACCTTCTAGGACAGTATAACACTGCCCCTGTGCGTTTCTAAGGCTAACTCTTTATGGAAGCAGAAAGCCTCCTTTTTCTACCATTGAGTGGCTGATGATTTCTATCGGCAATCCAGCACATAACCACAATATGCAATTGCAACACTGAATTCTTTGTATGAAAGTGACCAATGGTGTGTTAGACAGGGTTTACTAGAGAAACAAAACCAGGGCACTATATATATATATATATATATATATATATATATATATCATAAGAAACAGTTAATTAACCTATAAAACAGTTCAAATGGATCAGTGCAACTCAATTCTGTGAGACAGTTAATACACTGGCAGTCCTTCAAGTCTTGAGGGCATCTGAATAGTCCGCTATAAAGCAATTCAGGTTATCTGGTCACAGGCAGCAAATAGCAAGGCAGGTCACCAATCTGTCAGCCAGATGACAGGGTCCAACGGTCCCCAGCTCAAGAGATGTATATCCCAGTAATGGAGTGAAGCTGGGCTTGAATGCACATGGTGCACAGATTAGGTGTTCCATGCATAGTGCAGCTTGCAAATGGAGGCACAGAACAAGCAAGGCAGCCAGCTGCACACTGGTCTAAAGTTTCAAGAGCAAGAGAGCGAGAGGCAAGGCTTGTCGAGTCATTTATATTAATCTCACATGTTTTTATCGGCCACGTTGTTGCAACAAGCCTACCTATTTTCATTGGTCATGTTGGAACAACAAAGCTACCTATCACAAATGGTTTATGCATAAATATATTATATTATACTAGATGCTAATACTTGTTTAAGGAGTCATTTGTTGTCACAAATGTTTAAATACTCAACTACTGCTAAAGTTTAGTAGCTAAAAACATCCAGAGCATCCCTAAAGAACAACTTTGAAAGCCCTATAAAATTGGTCTACTCTGCACACATGAATCTACATGAGTCAGAATCAATGCCACGGTAACTAACCAACAAAAATACTCTTATGTGGAATCCAAGGTGATACACATTGTTACTAGTTCAGATACTGCAAAATTAGCAGGATTAGTCCAAAAGATGCAGTGCAGAAGAGCGCCCTAGTGGTCGACTTCCAAAAAAACCAGCCACTGAAAATCCAATGGCAGGCAGCTCTGTTCCGGCACACCTGATGTTGCCAGAATTCAGAATCGATCTGCGAGCAACTCCTTTAATCTTATTTAAAATACTGGCTTCCGGAACTTTAACACTTTCAGAACTCTGAGGGAAATATATCATAAATTAATTTGATTAATCATATTTCAATTACTGCCCTTTATTGATGAGAAAAATAAATGAAAAGTTACCTAAACTGAGGAAATCATTCCTACATCACTAATGATCCCCAGAAAACATGCTGCTAAAATTGAATTTAAGCTGTTTAGCTCATCAGAGGATTTACAACTAGAGAGATACTGTGAACAGTTTCGACCCAGAAAATTCCATCGAACTCCTTTGAGGAATAAGGTTGCTCTCAAATGCAATTGTAAAATAAGAATCACTTGTTTACTTACACTTTACTTTGTTTTGTAACAGAATCTCTAATTACATCTCTGAAGCTTCTTATTTGGTGGGTTTGAAGAAGGGAATGCCTGGGTCCTGGGTATGCTCTTAACTACAGTGGCGGTCATGTGCTTATGTTAATTTCATGATTGAGATGTAGGGGTAGAGTCTAGCCTGTTAATCTCGAGAAAGCCATTGAGGCCTCTGTGTGGGCATAGCTTTCTCCTGAGACTTCTGGGAAATGTCACGATATTTCCCTCATGGAGATTAGAAGCTATGCCCCTAGTTGTTGGGAGTTAGTCTCAGAGACAACAAACTATGGACAATACAAAATGGCAGTGTCTGAGGAGTTGGATGGGCCGGAGAAGCCACATGGCCTTCCTCTGAGGGAACCAGACCTCTGAAATTGGTGAAGCTATGTGGAGCTCTCTGCCAGTGATGAGTTGCTTTTTCCACCACTGGATGCTGTTGATGGACTCTGAGCCCTGGAAGCGAGGAGCCCTGGGGAGACCTCTGCCAGCACCAGGACTCTGCACTTTGTGAGTCAGAAGGAGACTTTATAGATTGAAATCGGGCATATGGGCTACTATCGAACTTATGACTTTGAACTGGACTGGGTTGGGATGCTTTCTCTATGTGCCATTCCTCTTGTATGTAAACCTTTTCCTTATATCCATATGTCTGTCTAACAATTTGTTTCTCTAGTCTAACCAGATTGACACAACTACAGTACCGTGGAAGGCTCTAGGGAGATGGTTTCAATATATGTCACACTGATTTTCCTCTGAAAATCAAATAGGTTTTCTAACATGAAGAAAAATGAATTTATGGAGACTTCCAAATTAAATTGTATTGATAATGTAACATCATTAACTCATTTTTCATAACCAGTAATGGAAACATAAATTAACTTCTTTTTATACAGATAGCTGGTGTTCCTTTGGTACTAGGCAGAGGATGGTGAGACCTAATTTGAGTGTTAGTTTTCCCAATTCTCCAGTAGCCTCCAAATTGTTGAGGAATTATAGCAATGATTCACTTAGGGGCTTTCAGAAAGATTAACCACATTTCTATCCAAGGTTATTGTTTTCACACATTTTTAGGGTCCTGTTTAATTTGAATTGATACTTCTATTTTAATACAATGCTCAAAAGCACTGAATCATAGACATAGTAGTATGACTTAGGACCAAACACTGAAATATTCAACTTTCTAACTTTACTGCCACTCCAGAGTATTGATCAAACAGTATCCATGACACAGTACTTATCAATTCTTCTCATTTGCAGTAACCTATTAATGCAGACACCTACTTCCATCTGAGTAGAGATACTTTTTAAAATAAGTCTATCTGACCTTTTAAAGTTATGTTGTGGGACACTTGTATGCAAAGAGATAAAACTAAGAAGAAGTAAATCTCATTACTAACTTTAGGTTTACTGCTAAATTACGATATACAATTCTACTGAGCTGATCCCCTTTAAAAATCATTTGCACAGTTATCTAAGGGAGGAATCCACTGAGTTCACACAGAAGGACATTATCTGGTGTTGTCCAAGGATTGTGACTGATAAAATCCAAATTTGAAAGAATAATGGTGTTAGGGCTTAAATTGTGACTATCTGATTTACAGGAAACTAGAGATGACAGTCCCAAATCCATTCACAGTGGAATAAGCCTCCGGTGAATCCCCATATGACCACAGAACAGAGGCAAATAGCTTTGCTATCATGTATATTCTGATATGATTTTTGTCTTATTTTTCTGTATTTTGTTTTCCATGTTTTTCCTGTATGTGGAATCCAGGATGGTTAGAGCTATATAGATCATGGTTACATTGTTAGTTTCTTGGAGAAAGTTTGGGGGGAAATGGGGAGCTGATGACAGTGAATGCAAGAAAATTAAATGTGTTCAAAATGAATGTGTGTATGATTTTCATATGAATGAATATTGCATTATATAGGTGAATTGTACACCAAAAAACTGTTTATAAATCATTTGCACAGATCATGCAGAATTAATATTTAAAATAAACTTCTTTGGAACTTTCTGTTAATGTTGCTTAGGTGGCATCAATTCGGTTCAGACCTTTAGAAAACCTATGCTTTGCCCTGTGCCATTTTCAAAATGATTCCTGTGCCCAAGGTCATTGCTGCACCCACTGTGCCAATCCATCTCCTTGAGGACCTTCCTCTGTTCTTTGCTGCCCCTCTACTTGACCAAGCATGATGCCCTGCTCCAGAAACTGGTCTCTCCTGAAAACAGATCCAAGCTTTGTGAACCAAATTCTCTCCATCTTTGCCTCTAAGAGCAATCTGGGCAGATTCTTCCAAGACAGATCGGTTTGGCCTTCCATACTTTTTTGACTAATAGAATTTACTTTTCAGAAAAAGACAAAAGAAAAGAAATGAATGAAAAAATAGGAAAGAAAAAAGAAGAAAGAATATGAAATCAAATTGAGAAAAAGAAAGAGAACATGTTAATAAAATAATTGTTGCCAAGACCATTGAATCCTGGAGCCAAAGTCATCCATCAGAAGAGGTCAGACTTAGAAAGAATAACTATGACTTAATATGTCTCTTATTCTCAATCACCATAGGAAAGCAGTTATGGAACATGTGATTTCTGCACAAACACATTAATATATGTTAGTGCTACAGCAAATGCCTCTAGTCAATTATGTCTTCTTCAGTCAGAACTAAAAGATGCAAGAAGTCCATTTGCATGTCCACAATATATGTAGATTCCTAAGATTTTCACTTATCTTTTTGAGTTTGTGTTATCCATCCATTGTCTATTACTGATTACAAGTGAAACTTTTGCATTTAATGACCGTTGGGACTGATGACCACCTTAAATTTCCTCAGAAGAACTTGACCAGAACCCAATACTCTTGACTTTTATTTCATTTTAATTCACTTTAATTAATTTTAATTTCTAGTGTATTCTATCCTTCCTACTATTTCTAGGATAAAAGCTATGTGAGAAACGGATATACTCCTGTACCTGAAGGAAATAAGTGACACCATTAAAACAAAATGTGGAAAGTGACAGCCCAGATTACTCTTCACAGAACGGTGATTCCTTCTATCTCTCAGCCTCTCCAACTAATGCAATGTGTTCCTCCAAGCTGCAAGGGTTAGTAACTAAATGACTCATAAAAAAAATGTTTTCGAAGTGAAGCAAATCCGTGGTTAGGGTGATGTGATTCTTCATGTTCTGCCTGTGAGGTGGTTTGTGTTTCCTACCAGTGACTCAAGTGCTTTGGCTTCAATTTCAGATTACCATTTGAATATGTTTCTAAAGAAGGAATGAAATATCTTTAAAATGAATGAGAAGTATTCCTGAAACTATATTATCTGTGCTTCAATCAGAAACCTGAGCGGATTCTGCAAGCACAATGATGCATATGCCATAATTTAAATTTCTAGGTTGCTCACAAACTTATGAAACATGTTAAGTTCAGTAGTGGTATTTTGAGGGATTGTTAAGTGTTATGAGTCCAGGAGTCTTGAGATTCTTAGTTAGTCACTGTTGTGTTCTGTAACTGAGAATATCACTTATCTGTATTACTGAACTAGAGAACATTGTAAATGTTACAATATAGTAGCCCTTGGACAAAGTCACTTCCTCTATTATTTTTTTTATTTATTTTTTCCTCTATTATTTTAAGTAGTAATATAGGAGATTGCCTTATGATAATGTTCAGCTACACTTCTGCAGTAGAACACTCGGATTATGTGTACAGAGTCATCCATTTATATGAATTGGGATTTTTTTTAAGAAATGAAGAAATAATTTCAAAATAGCAGGAGCACATTTTGAAATACAACAAGAAATTGTAGAACTAAAGTTGTCTTAGTCCAGTTTTGTTTATTTATTCATTGTCTATTAATTATTTATGTGCACAGGAATTGACTTTTTTAAAAGATACATATTTGTTCACTTAATTTCAGGTCTTTGATTTGTCTTTAAAATAGTGTACAGAGACTGAGCCCCAGTGGCATAGGGCTTGTGTGTGGGACTGTGGTCCACTGGGATGGAGATTCAATTCCAGCAGTGGCTCCACAGGAGCAAAGGCTAGGCCTCCTACTCCTACCACCAGAGGGCAGTGATGCCAAAATATAGTGTATGGGGAAAAAATATTCCTGCCTGCATGGTTTTTTTACACCAGTGTTTTAGAATCATTCATCTAATAAAAGTCCTACAATGCATACATTAAAATACTGAGATGTAAGTATAATAAGTATCTGTTTGACAGAGTTGATCAAACTGAAATATACAGATAGTAATGGATTTCTAACAAAATAATGTTATTTGTCTATCAAAAATGTATTTAATGCATACTCAGACACTACACTGTTTCAGATAGGTCAGGTTTCTGCTACTGAAAATCACTTTATAATAGTTAAAATTGTGATTACTTCTGCTTTTCATATAAAGATACTGAAGCTAACTAGTTTAAATAGCTTGACTATTTACTGACCTCTAGTAAACTGGTGTTTATAACTCCCAATCTCATACTTCTTAAGCCTAACTTATAGTTTCTCTCATTGAAGAAAAGAACCAAAAGTTATGGAATGTCGACCATGTGCAACAAAATTTTACACATGTTTTAAAGAATTAAAGGTAACAAAAGTCAGCCAATGTAGGAAAAATTCAAGCATCCCAATTCCAAGAGAACCCCTGAAGGCCCTTTCTAGAGAAGCATTCGGAATTATATGCACACCATTCTAAAGATAGTTTAATATGTTTTCAGATGAGAGTTGTACAGATAGAAAGCAACAAGGAGCATTCAGAGGTGGGTGTGTGAGGAGCTCAATATGCTGGACCCTGATGGTGACCTGGTTATACCTTAATGGTAACTGCCCTGTGGGAGAAAGATGGGTCTCCCCAATACCAAACAGAGTTAACAGTCTTGAAAAGTCACAGGAAAGTTCGTCCTAGTTCTGTAGTGTCTCAGTGAGTTGATTTTATTATATTTTATTTTTTAAACTGACTGTCCTATTAGAGATCCCTGGAGCTCTGGAAAAATAGTGGTTACACTTTGATCTGTAGGCAGTTTGAAGCAACCAATTGCTATTTGGAGAAAGATGGGACTTTCTATTCCATTTGACACAGTCTCAGAATCCCACAAAAAGATTCACTATGCGTCAGCATTGATACTATGTCAAAGAGAAGGAGGATTGTATGTTTCAATCAAGCAGTGTAAAAAAAAATGTGGCTCTTTCCTCATATTTCAGTTTTTTTTCTAGAAATAATGTCAGAGGAGATTATCCATTATGTTAGTGTTATTGCAACATTGTCTTTTCATTCCAATTGGGACTGCATTTGTTCTTGCAAACAGAACCTCACTAAAACCTGGAAGTATCTGGTTTACATATTCACAGCTTCCTCAGGGACCATTTCAAAATACTAGATGATGGCAAGCAAATTAGTTATTTGATTCTGATGAACCCAGGTCAAGATAACATCTGTTTTTCTCAACTTTGCTATCACCTTTTTTTCTGCAGTGTTTGCTTATGTTCCTGTTCACTCTGTTATTGCAGATCATTTTGTGTTGACCTGGAGCCTCTTGTCTTTCTTGTCAGTATTCTTTCAAGTTTTTTTCTTGCCACAGCCTGGCCAGAAAGCTATAACTGAGTTGTAGATGAGAACTCTACAAACACTTCTGTTCTCAAATTACCTCAAATACCCCATCCTTATAGAAAATTGAGCAGTGGCATTTGACAGAATAAACTAAAACATTTTGCTGTTGTTGTTTTCTCTGCAAAAAGGATTTATTCTCCAAAACAAACAATTCTGAGTTAATGCAGTCATCTGATAAAGGTTCCTTATCTTAGAGAAGTCAGATTTTATTAGACAAATATTATTGGGATGATGACATTTTCCCCCAAATCTAATATTTTTAGAAATTAGAAAATTTATAAATTCATTTTTCTAACATATGCAATTTCCATTGCTTTCCAAAAGTCATCAATTTTGGAAGAAGGCTATACCATAAGTTCTTAAAAACCTTTCTTCTACTGTTTCTTTTAACTCTTCTTTTAATTATCTCAGTCAACTACAGCATTTGTTGCTGGCTTTACGTTTAGAACATGGATCAGGTTATTTTGTTATCTTGTATCATCCACTTCAGAGAACAGTGTGGAGAATTCTGTGGACAAATTGGCCCACTAACACCCTCCTAAGGATAAGATCAAACTCACACTTCACAAGGTGCCTAGCACTGGGGTTTCAGATCAAAAACAAATGTTCTCTAGCATTTGAAAATAGAAATATGGTGCAGGTTATCTGTTTAGCTACATTTGCAAATAAACAAAGGCATAGAAATGAGATCACTGAAACAGTAAAGAGCAAGAGAATCTCTTTGCCTCATTGCAAACCCTTTGGTTTCATAGTTGAGGGGGAGTTGAGCAATGGTCTGCGAACAGCTTCCTAAGTGATGCTGATCAATACAAGAATGCTTTCGTACATAAGAACTTTTGTCGTAGGCCCTGGCTTCTATTTTTTCCTCCTTTCTCTTTTTTTGTCACAGCATGTCAACATGGTTTTTGTTTTAGATAATTTTATTGAGAGCTCCTAAACTTTTATAACAATTCATACATCAATTGAATAAAAAATATTTATACATATGTTGCCATCACAATTTTCTAAGTATTTATATTCTATTTGAGCTCTTAGTATCAGCAGCTCCTTTTACCTACCTCTCCCCTCAACCTACCTTGATGAACCCTTGGTACATTGTGAATTATTATTAACTTCATATCTTATTTTTACTGTTCTTTTCCTTCGCTCATGGTTTCTCCTGCTCTCCTCTCCCCAACTTCTCCCTACCCTATTGGTATTGTTATTCCCATTTCTATCCCTGAAGGGTTCATCTGACCTGGATTCGGTGTGTTTACTCCCATTTCTATTCCTGAGGGGTTTATCTGACCTGGATTCTGTGTGTCTTGAGCTCATATCTGTACCTGGGTACATGCTCAGGCTTTCCGCTCAGTGAAGGCAGGATTGGAGTCATGGTAGTTGGTGTGTGTGGGGAGGGGGAGGCAGGGGCGGGGAGGAAGTCTCAAGGAACAAGAGTAAGATTGTGTGCTTCATCAGTGCGACACTTCACTCTGTTTGACTCATCCCTTCCTTGTGACCCTTCTGTGAGGAATTGCCGCATTTCTACAAATGGGTTTGGGGGTTTCTGCTCCAATACCCCCTCATATGCAACAATATGTTTGTTCGTTTGGAGTCTTCTGATGTCTGTTTCCTGATCCTGTTGACACCTAATGATCACATAGATTGATGTGATTCTTCAGTGTGGGCTTTTTGCTCCCGGCTAGATGGTTGCTTATTTAACTTCAAACCTTTAAGACTCCAGACTCTCTATCTTTTGATAGCCAGGCGTAATCAGCTGTCTTCACCACATGTGTTTGTCTTCAGTGATCGTGCCAAGAGGGTTAGAATCCTCATTCTCTTGTTGCTTTTTTTTAAAAAATTACATTTCTCTTTCAAATTCCTACTTTAAATCTCTTATATTGGAATAATTTTTAGTGATTGGTTTCCTGAACCAAAGACTGGCCAATGAATGTATTTATTCACTTGTTTGTTTTCTCTTTAAAGTCATTTATTTTCCATCTGCCTTAGTTAAAATGAATTCACAGAGGAAAAGGGCATGTCTTCTTCAGCACGGTCCAATCGTTCAGCATTTAAACAATTTTTAGCACAATGTAAGGAATAATAAACATTGTTTGAATATATTTCTGAAGAAATTAATACCAACAGGACAAGATTAATGCACTCAGCAAACAATCAAATGGTGTCATGACCGTAACATTTTTGAAGTTACTATTTCTGCCTTTTTTAAAAAAAAAGTTGTACGTGGTTTGGAGCAATTATTTTTGAAGCCATGGTTATGATGATCCAGATTTCTGGTTTTCAGGAAGCATGAATGTTAGCAGTGTCTATTGAATAGGTTTTCATTTAGATGTCAGTGATCCCAAGTGAAAAACTATGAGAACATGATTAGAAACTTTCATCCATGACAATAGATTTCAATGAAGTTATTGCTTTCTGATTATCTGCATATTCATTTTGATGAATAAATTCTATTTTCATATGCTGTGTTTTGCATGAGGAATCTGGAAATAGCATACATATTGGCAATGTGGCAAGCCTCTAAGTCACCACGCGACAGGCAGATAGACTTCCATCACTTCAGAGTCTCCCCTCTCCTTCTCTCCTCTCCTCTTGTCTTCATATGTCGCCTCCCCCTTCTTTTCTTCTTTGTCTTTCATCCTTCATTTCTTTCTTTAATGTGAATTAGTATTACACCATAGGACTATTAAAAGAGGATACAATATTATCACTCACATAAGTGAATCTGCGTTTTTCATCACTGAGCAGTTTTCTACCAGGAAGGTGCTTCAGCCTTTTGCACTAGTTTATCTCTTTAGAGGGAAAGAGTGTCCCTCTGATCAAAATGAAATTGCTGTTTATTTTCCTCTTTCTCTTTTTCTCACTTGCAATTCTGACTCAGGTTACAAAATCCCTCTTGCCTCGCCTGCTTATGTAAAATTAATGCAGTCCTCATCTCCAGCAGATAGTTCTTGGTGGATTGGGAGCTGCTACTGTCAATGAGTGCACTTGTGAGGGCGATCTGGTCTTTGCTATTCATTTTGTCCCTTTATTTCTTAGAATAGCACAAAAGCTTCCAGTTTCTTTATGCATAATATATATTTCTAACAGAATTCCCTTAAAACAGATAAAGAAAATAGTCATATTGGGTTATTCCAAAGTGGTATAAAAGACATAACAAACCAACCACTTTCTCTCTCTAAGGCAGTCCTGTAAGCTCTGGAGCAGAGAACAATTTTAGCCAATAGAAATAGTCACATATGGCTTCTTGCAACATAGAAGGGAACAGAAATCCAGAGGATTGTTGGTGCCTGTTGCCACAGACTTTCTGAGCTTGTTCAATGCCCACGTGGTATGCAACATGAGAGCTGGATAGACCCAGGAGTGTGTGTGCCTATAAGCAGAACCCATTCTCATTCACCAGTCACAGGCTGCTCTTTCTGATTCTCTGTGTCCTTTGGAGGAAAGAGAACACTGACATATCTTTTTGGATTTAACTTTCTGTTTATGTTGGATGGAAGAGAGAAATGAATATGTGGCCGGGGTATTGAATAACCCAACAAACCAAAGAAGAGGAAAAAGTTATGGAAGCAGAATCTGAAGTAGTACACTTCTCAAACACAGATCACATGCTCTCCTTGTGCTCTTGTTCAAAGGACACTCAGCTCAAAGGCCCAATGGAAATTGAAAACATGGGGAAAAAAACATAGGAGGAACATGTGGGTTCTACAGATGAACCGCTTCCTTCATGAAGTTTTGAGTTTGTTTTGTTTATTCTCATTTCCTTTTCGTTCTTGCTGCCACCCCTCCTTCCTTCCCATCCTCTTTCTTATTTTCTTTCTCTCACATATATGACTGCATATGTGTTATTTCAGCCAACTTTCTCCCTTTGCATATGAAGATTGGATAGCTCTGTAAAAATTAAGTGAACTACCCAAAGTATTATATGTATTTATATATACATGTATATATATGTATATATATAATTTTATGGAAAAAGAAGTCCAATTCCACGTCACTGTCCTTTCCAGTATGCTGTTGGTATCATCATTAGGTGCCTGCACATCAGTGGCTCTCAACCTCCCCAATGCTGCGGCCCTTTAATACAGTTGTTCATGTTGTGGTGAACCCCCAACTATAAAATCATTTTTATTGCTCCTTCACAGCTGTCATTTTGTTACAGTTATGAATAGGGTACCCCCAGTGAGAGGGTCACTAGACCTACAAAGGGGTCATGATGCACAGGTTGAGAACCGCTGATTAACAGGAATTCTGGATTACATTGACCCTATGTGCTAAAGAACAAAACATTACACATCCTGTACAGAAGAAGAATCTCACCCTCAGTTTTCAAGAGCTCAACTGAAAGAGAGGAGAGGCCACCCACCCTTCCCTCGACCTGTGCTATTTGCCTCCCAGTGACTGGTGAGGCGTGGTTGAAAATATTGGCCGATCTTATTGGCTTGCGTTTGATCTAATCTTGAATTTAGGTGCACCTTTGTGACATAATAATGCTAGTGCCTAAGCTGGGTGTGTCCTGGATGCTTCTGCCCAGGTCTAGGTGGCTTGGTCTGAACTTGCTCAGTAGTGGATTTTCCCATGGGTGCCTAATTAGTGTGCCTGATTTCTTCTACCTCTCCTATTATGGTCCTGCCGGCCTATTTCTGCCAGGACAGGCATTTGGAAAGACAGTCCCATCTTTATCCCTAATCTAGCAACCTGTCAGAATCACCAAGTTCCTTAACTCTAAATATTTATTTCTGAACTTCTGCATTTTATAAAAAGGCAAAATTGGCATTGATAATATATGGTCTATATTGTAAACATAAAGTTATATTTTTTATTCTCAGGAATTTAGGGTTTTCCCATCTGGAACCAAGAATTAACAAAAGCTTCTCAATCACCCTAAGTAAAATCCATTTGAGGCCTGATAGTTCTGAAAGAAACAACAGGAAGAAAAAAACTGCTTTTGCCTTTTAAATGTATTCCTCAGAGTTCATGACTGAGTTACAGCAACTGAGATAGTTGGCAAAAGTGAAGGATATGACAGATTTTTGACTTAAGGAACGGAGTGTGTGGCTGTAATATGGAGATACCGTAAGTCATGCTGCTAAAGTGAGATTTTAAGGAATGAATCTGATGCTTCGTATCAAATAGTACAACTCAAAATATTCAGAAAATTGAATCAAAATACATTTTATTCTAGGCAGAAATTGAAAGAATAGGAACTAATATACAATTCTTCAATTTCCATAGGACAACCATAATAACAAGAATTATGGTAGCATATTGGCATGTATAAAAATAGAATAGCCTATCAAAAATAAAAGCTAAAATGGAAAGCCAAAATCCTATAATACAGTCCTAAATTTAGTAAGGAAGAAAATTAAGCCAGAAAGTAAAATGCATCAAAAGGTGTTGATTGACTTACTTATGGCTGAAAATGGTTTTCTCAAAATTAAGAAGAGAACTCAAATTTTCTCCCCCTCACCCTCATAACATTGGAGATCAATGTTGACAATACTTCTGAGGAGATAAATTTATTGTAAGTAACTTGATAATCCATATGCCTTATTTGCAACCTTGAATAAAAATATTTACTGAAAATATATTTCACATATATACTTATTATTTTTTTAAATCATTTTATTGGGAGATCATGCAACTCTTATCACAATAAGTACATACATCTATTTTATGAAAACTACATTTGTACATTTGTTGCCATGATAATTCTCCAAACATCTTTCTTATACTTAAGCCCTTTGTATCAGCTCCTCATATTTCCCCTCCATCTCCACTCCCCCTCTGTCATGAACCCTTGATAATTTACAAATTATCATTATTTTGTCATATTGTACACTGTCTGATGTGTCCCTTCACCCACTTCCCTGTTGACCATACCTATATGTAGATCCCGCCAATTGGTTCGCCCTTTCTACTCCACCTTCTCTCTACCCTTCTTGTATCACCACTCTCACCACTGAAGGAATCATCTGTCCTGAATCCCCCATGCTTCCTACTCCTATCCATACCAGTGTATATTCCCTGGTCTAACCATATTTGCAAAGTAGAATTGGATCCTGACAGTATGTGTGTGAGGTGGGATGGAGGGAGAGGAATCATTTAAGAACTAAAAGAAAGTTGCATATTTCATTATTGCTACCCTCTACCCTGACTGGCTCTTTTCCTCCTCACAACCCTTCTGTAAGGGAATGTCGCCTCACCTATTAATGAACTTTGGGGCCCCAATTTTCATTCTCCCTCATTTATAATGATAAAATTTTTAGTTCTTTGGTTCCTGATACCTGGTTCCTCCAACACCTCCTGATCACACAAGCTGGTATGTTTCTTCCATATGGGCTTTGTTGCTTCTGAACTAGATGACTGCTCTTTTACTTTCAAGTCTTTAAGACCAAAGACTTTATAGCTCTTGATAGCCTGGTACCATCAGCTTTTTTCACCACTTTTGTTTATGTACAAATTTTTTTCTGCAGTGATCATGTCCAGAAGGTGAGCATCATGGAATGCCAATTTAGACTCAGAATAGAAAATCATATGTGAATAAGGGGGAGTGTGGAATGGAGACTCAAAGCCTATCTCTAGGCAACTGGACATCTTTTTACAGAAGGATCACGGGGAAGAGACAATCCAGTCAGGGTACAATATAGCACTGAAAAAACATACAAATGTCCTGTAGTTCTTTAGTGATCCCTACCTCCCATTATCATGTCTCCAATTCTACCTTACAAATCTGGCTAGAACAGAACATGTACATGGGTACAGATAAGAGCAAGAAACAAAGCGGATTTAGGACAGGTAACCCCCTCAAACCTAAAAATGAGAGTAGAAATGTCAGGAGAGGAAGGGACAGGGAAAGGTGGGGTAGAAATGGGGAATGAATAACAATGATCTATATATGACCCCGTCTCTGTGGGACAGACCACAGAAAATGGATCAAGGGAGATATCAGGCAGTGTAAGACATGACATAATGATAATAATGTATAAACTATCATGAGTTTCAGGGGAAGGGAAGAGAAAAAAATGAGCTGATACCAAGAGCTCAAGTAGACAAATGTTTTGAGAATGAGTCTGACAAGTAATGAACAAATATGTTTTTCAAAATGGATGTATGTATGGGTTGTGATAAGAGTTGTATGATTACCCACTAAAATAATTAAAAAAGAAAGAATAGAGTAGACTAGTGAGCTTCAACATTATAAATAAAATAAATGTAGTTTTCCCAGGATTGTACATAAACAGTACAAGTTTCAAAGGGATTTCTGTACATGCTCTTTTTATCTTTAATGGAACAGTTTGAAGTAAACAAAATTACAAGATTAAAATTTAAGGAACACAGCAATAAATAACAGTACAATTAATGGAATATTTAAATTTGTCATAGATACTGAATAATGATACACCCATTAAGTGCCAAATCAGTATGAGGGAGCAATGTGGACATAGATTTCTCTTAATTTGTCTTCCAGAAATAGGAAGACCTTACACTGCACATCAATGCTCCATGCACTAGTCTTTTAAAAGAAATACTTGCCAAATATTCTAAACACTCATTATTAATTAAACCCAGAACCAAAACCCATTGCCATCAAGCTGACACTAACGCGCAATGATCCTTTAGGCCAGAATAGATCGCATCCCAAGATTTTCAAGGATGTAAATCTTTGTGGAAGAAGTGTACCACATTTTCTCCTGTTGAGTGGCTGGTTGATTCAAATCACTGGTATCTAGAAAGCAGGCAGGCACTTTAACCACTGGACCACTATGACTCCTGCATTAATGAAAACAAAGACAAACAAATAAAACGCTCACTGTCATTGAGCCAAGCTAACTCACAAAGACCGTATAGGACACAGCAGAATTGTCCCCATATGTTTTGTAGACCACAACTGCTAACATGAATAGAAAACGCCACCTTTCTCCTACAGCACAGATCAGCAGTTTTGAATCTCTCACCTCGAAGATCACAGACCAAAGCACATGCATTATGAAGCCAGGGCACCCACATCAATGAAGAGACTGGGAAAAAGCCGATGCTGGCAATTTTAAGGACTTGAGGTTCATATATGAAATCAAATGATTGCTGAAATGTAGTTTTCTAAATAGTACAAAATAAACAAAAGTTATTTAATAACATACAGGCCACAACATTGCTTTCTGTAGAGCTATTGCTTCTACTGTTCAAACTCTTAGAAATTAACCTAGGGAAAAAAAGACAGAAATTGACCTAGAAGTTCAGGTTATCTCAACTCAAACCAAACGCTGTCTTCAGTGACCGGAGTTTTGGTTCCAGTTTCTAGGGACTCTATTTACAACCTGCTGAAATGCTGGGTTCTGTGCCATGCTTACAATGATTGCTATGTTTGAACCCATTGCTGTAGCCTATGTATCTGTCCATCTCCTTACAGGTCTGCTCTCTTTTGCTGCATCTCCACTTCATCAAATTTGATACTTTCTCCAGGGCAGGTCTCTACATATAACGTGCCCAAAGTACATGTGACAAAGCTTCACCATCCTTGCCTCTAAGGACCCATTCTTGATGTACTTCTTCCAAAACAGATTTATTTGTTCTTTTGGTAGGCCACAGTACTTCCAATATTCTTGGTCCATTCTGTAGTCCAGTTGCAATGGTTTTTCTATGGTCTTCCTTATTTAGTGTCCAACTTACAAATGCATATGGGTTAGTTGAGAATACTAAAGTTTGCGTTAAACTCACTTCAAATATTCTTGTTTTTCATTACTTTAAAGAGGTCTTCTGCAGCAAATTTACCTAATGCATGTGTTGTTTGATCTCTTGAGTGCTGTTTACAGGAATATTTATTATGGATATAAACAAGATGAAATTCTTGACAATTTCAGACTTTTTTTCATTTAACAGAATGGTACCGAGGGTCCAGTTGTGTTAATTTTGATTTTCTTGACATTAAATGCAATCCAGGGCTGAAAACCTTGATTTTCATCAGCAAGTGCTTTA
The DNA here is from genome assembly GCA_004026705.1 of Nesogale talazaci. Lineage (NCBI taxonomy): Eukaryota > Metazoa > Chordata > Mammalia > Afrosoricida > Tenrecidae > Nesogale > Nesogale talazaci. Next base: position 26,233 of record PVJH01006736.1, read on the forward strand.
AGTCCTCCTTACTTTCAGCAAGCAAGGTTGTGCCATTTACACATCACAGGTTCTCTAACTTTATGCCATATTCTTCTTCATATAAGGCAGTTTCTCTGATTATTTACTCACCTTACAAATTACTAGTGGATATGCTAATTCTGTTAACAGTGCCCCTTTGTCTAAAACTATACTATCAGTTTAGAGAAGGAAGTTCTATGTCTCACCTATATTCACTCTTTGTTTTTTCCTATATTCCCTCACAGCAGAGTATTGCCCCAAGAAAGAAAAGCCTCCTAAGAACAAATGAAAGTTCCTTTTGCTGGTAGAGAGTAACTTTAGAAGAAATACCAAAATGATTCTATGTTCAAGATAAAAATAATATAATTTCTTTGTTCAAGATAAAAATAATATAATTTCTTCTTGTCCATTCTCTAATCTCTTCATGATTCATATATGTAAAATACAAAATCAGGATGACATTTATTATGATTTCTGTCTCACTTTAGTAACATTTAAATTGCCTAGGTATAAGCAATAGCTTTAAAAATCATTCCAGTCAGGTAAACAACCTAAGCTTAATAGTTACTTATTGGTATCTTAAATATTTCATGAAATTATGAATGTTAAATATAGTTTTTAAAACAAAATATATTTTAAATTACATTAGCCCCTAAAAAATGAATATCTATAAGTAATTTGCTTTATCAATATAAAGAAACAATTGCATGTGTGGACAACATAAAGAAAAAATTCAATGTTCATTATATTAAGGCAAAATTCTATGCACGTACTACAGACTTGAATTTTGACCTGGAAAATTACAAGAAAAGAAAATTCCTGAGTTCTAAGAAAGAGACTTACATATTTCTTTAAAATAGAGATGATAGACCTCATTATTATTGTATTTAGATTTCATTGACTATTAAAAAGAAAATGCGTGTTTTATGCATTTACTTCTTAAGTGACAATTTTTGTAATACACAACAATCACTTATAAGTCAGTTTTTGAACAAAACAATGGTGTAAATATCATAATATTAAACAATAAAATAAGTTGTCATTCTACTTTCATTTTTACTAAACACATTTTAATATGTATAAAATATTACAGATAGTTTTATTTTTTATGTAGAGCAGCTAGATCTTTAAGATAATCTAGAAATAGGATAGATAACTTTAAATGCTCAGCTATACATTCTCTACTTAAAATAAATTCACTTATGGGCTGAGCCCCGGTGGCGTAAATGGTTGAGTGTGGGACTGTGGTCCATGGGCTTGGCCGTTCAAATCCAGTGGCGGCTCTCAGAAGCAGCGCTGGGTAGCTCCCACGACCACCAGAGGGCAGTGATGCCAAAAAAAACAATAAAAACAAAAAAATAAATAAATTCATTTATCATGTATGGTTTCATCTTTGGAAATTAAGGCTATATATACATATTTTGTAATAAAATAACACTAAAATATATCAGAGCTAAATATGCATACGAGTCACTGTTCTAAGATACGGCATAAAAGGGGTACTGTCTTGATTCTCAGTAGGAGCAGATCCAAGCCACAAAGACTCTGAAAATCCCCCCAAAATGCCCCACAGGCCAGGAGAGGCAGTTCCCAGAATTCCTCAGTGGGGATATAATCATAAATATAAGTGGAGAGATCCGAAATTTTGTTTCCATTTTTGTTTGGAAGTTATTTCTTAGTTACAATGATTTCTTTCTTTTTCCTTTGTATTCAATATTTTGGTTTCTTTTTGTTTTCTCTCTATTACTGTTGGCTTTGCCTAACTATATCAAATAATTATGAGAAACAAGCTTGAGGAGAAAGCAATGGGACTGACTCTTCTGGAGTGGCTTGAGGGGAGAAGGAGGCAGGGGAAGAGAACAGTAGTAAACAATGTCATTCATATACAGGGGCACAACTAGGGAATTAAAATAAACAATGAGGAGGATATAGAAATCCTGGGTGTGATAGGTAGGCTTGTTGTGACAACATAGTCAATCACATGTGTGATTAATGGAAGGGAGGAACTATAAATGGCTAGGAGATTCTCACCTTTCTCTTGCTTTTGAATCTTCAGACACGTGTGAAGCTGACTGCCTTGCTTCTCCTGTGCCTCAAGTTTCAAACTACACTACCTGCAGGACAACTAATTGGTGGACTGTGCCACTGTAAGTTGAGTTTCCTTCAAGATGTGCTTCACCATGCTACTGGAATATACATCTCTTGAGCTGGGGAATATTGGACCTTGTCATCTGCCTGTCTATTGGTAACCTCCCCTGCTGTTTGCTGCTTGTGACCAGATATCCTGAATTGCTCTAATGAAGATTACCTGGGGACCCTCAAGACTCAAAGGACTTCCAATGCATTAGCTGTCTCACACAAATGACTTGCACTGAGCCATTTGTACAGCTTTATAGATTAATTGTATATATATATATATATATATATATATATATATATATATATAATTATTAGTGTCCTAGTTTTGTTTCTTTAGAAAGACCTAACACACAAGGTTCCAGGTGTGCTTCTAGAAAAGTAAAATCCTAAATATTTGTTCCTTAAGTTGGCTCTCCAATCTGAATAGTCTTAACAGAACTGATAATGCTATTTCTACCCCTAAAGACATGGATAATTTTGCTACTCTTACTAATTCTTGGTGTGAAAAAGCAAAGCTCGTATCTAAAGTAGCACCACCTATAGAGTAGCACCACTGGTAGATGGGGTACTCATTAAATGAGAGGTTCTGGGCATCATATGTTTGATATTTTCCAGCAGTTTTGTCAAGATGGCAAATATAGGGAAGCTGGTTGGCAGGTCCTCTTTACAATGGAAAGTGTGATTAAAGAGAGGGATGGATTCAGGGCTCCAAAAGCATGCTTCAGGTGCCAGTTTACATACTTAAAATATTCTGTCTTTGCTACAAAGGAGAACCTTTTCACCTCTAATAAGAGAGTTGACTTTGCTGAGAACCAAGTCAGAGTCTTATTATGCTTAATTACAATGTCAGCTGAATTGCAGATCTAAAGCAGTGTCTGATACCAAAATGAGGGCCTGGTTTGAAAAACGAAATAAAACTGGGACCCTGAAATATGGGATGGGAACATATGGGTGGGTGAACCAGAAGAGGAGGCTCTAGAGCCCCTAGAAACAATTGACCCATCCCAGTCAATACAGATTCAACCCTCCCGGCTGAAGATATTAATCCACTATCAACAAAACAGCCCACACTTGAGCAGATTAACCATACTGTTCAAGGTGAAATGACAGGTGGGGCTGGAGCACTGCCTGAGGGAGTTGCTGAGAACACCCAGGAAGCACCATCACTACCCAAAAATTTCTCTAAACCTGTAATTAAAATAAATCTCTGAAAGTTCCTGAAGGTGAGATTGAGATGGTGACCCAAGGCGCATGCTATACTCAAAAAGATCTTCTCGAGTTTTCTAATACATACAAGAATAAATCTGGGGAATATCCTGGGAATGATTACCAAAGGTGTGGGATACTGGTGCAATGGATGCAATATTAGAACACTTTGAGTTTCTGGATATGGGACCCCTAAACACCGATTCTTCTTTCAATGTTTCAGGAAAAGAGACTCAGAAACAATCTAAGTCCTTACTTGGTTGGTTCACTGAAGCATGAGCTGCCAGATATCCTAGTTTAGACCCACTTTGAGGTACCTGACCTACCTTGGTACACTGTAGAAGAAGGAATCCCAAAGCTTAGGGAAATTGGTATGTGTAATGAATCTATTAAGATACTCCCATACACCTAAAAAGGGGTTGTTCCAAGGACCTATCATTCATGAAAACCATAAGGAACAAGTTTGGGAAATGGTCCCCAACATCTCTGATGAGTTTTATAATTGCTATTTTATGTGCACCGGGATTAACAGTGGAAACTGTTCAAAGTGAACTCCGATATTTGTCCACAATGAGGCTGATTGGGTTCTGTGGTGATAGCAGGCAGGTGTTAGCATTAAATCAACAGAGACAGAGTGGACATGGTTATAATGAACAGAAAGATTTCCATAGTAATCAAAGAAACCTGTCTCTCCTGGCTAAGCATTAAATACTTAGCCACAGCAAGGGTGGAATACATGGAAAACCTACTAACTGTTTACATGATCTATACAGGCAGAAGAATGCTAGATCAGGTGAACAGCAGAATAGACAGTCATGATCACTCAATCAATTTTCAGAACTGAGCCAGTTTACAGACCTACAACCCCTTGAATAGAGGCATGGCCAGTTTCCTTTGAAGGAAGACCATGCTACATCACTGAAAGTTTGTTTCGTTAGTCTTTCTTCTAGTCTTCTCCAAAGGGACCCACAGCCTTTTACAAGAGTGACTTTTCATTGAGGGAAAGGGAATAGTCAAACTTTTCAGGGATTACTGGAAACTGACTCTTAACCGACACTAATTCCTGGAGATCCAAAGTATTACAAAGGCCTGTCATTCACAGTGGGGGCTTATGTAGGTGAAGTTATCAATGGAATTTTAGCCCAGATATGCATCACTATGGGTCCAGTGTGTCCCTGAACCCATCCTGTGGTCATTACCCCAGTTCCAGAATCCATTATTGGAATACACATACTTAGTAACTGGCAAAACTCCTGTATTGGATCCCTGAAATGTGGAATGAACACTATTAGGTGGGAAAGAACAAGTGGACACTATTAGAACATGGACGATGTACATATGTAAATACATTAATTCACTTAAAAAAAGAAAATGGCCTATGTGCATATTTTTGCGTGGCAATGCCATGAGGAAGTGGATGGACTCTGTGACTCTAATCAAACACTCACTCAAGGCAAGGCCACTTTACTCTAACATCCTGGCATTCTGTGATGCTCACCCTCCTGTCATGATTGCTGAAGGCAAAATGGGTGCAAAAGCAAATATGATAAAAAAAAAGAGGATGGTGTCTAGCTATGCAAAAGATATAGCATCTGGGATCTTAAAGACTCGAAGGCAAATAAGCAGTCATCCTGCAAGGAAGCAACAGATCTATTTAGAAGAAGCATACTAACCTGTTCATTCATGAGGGATTTATGGGACTGGGTAACTGACATCAGAAGACCCCTCAAAAACAAACAAAAAACCAACACCCTATCATTGAGAACAAGGTGGGTTGGAACAGAGACTAAACCCATCTTTAGGCAATGGGACATTCCCTCACAAAAGGGTCACAAGGAAAGAATGAGTGAAGCAGGGAACAGTATAGCAATGAAGAAATACACAATATTCTTCTGGTTTCTTGAGGCTACCTCGAGCACCACTATCATGACCCCAGTCTTGCTTTTCATGGTGGGCTATGCTGGAGTGTATACACAGGTAGAGATAAGAGCTCAGGGCACACAGAATACAGGTCAGATCAACTCAGGAACAGAAATGGGTGCAACAACATCCAAAGGTTCAGGGGAATAAAGGGAAGAAAGGGTAATAAAGCATAATAATCAACACATAACACCACCCTCTTCCTGCCCTGGATGAATAACAGAAACTGTGGTGGAAGAAGGCAGCAGTCAGTATAAGATATGAATATAATAATAATTTATAATTTTTCAAGGCATCACGGGGGAGGGGGATAGAGGAAAGAAAGAGGAGCTGATAAAAAGGGCTCAAATAGAAATTAAATGTTTAGAATATAATGATGGCAAAATATACACAAATATGCTGGATACAATTAATGTATGGATTGTTATAAGATCTGTAAGAAACCCCAATAAATTATTTTTATTGCATAAAAGGAGAAGAAAGAAATAGTAATCTAAGACAATGGGGGGGGGGATATTGCCAGATAGAGCTCCAGTATCTGTCAAGAATAACCACTTCCTAAGTACATAAATACAGTTGAGTGAGTGGATGTCATGTCTGGAGATTAAGATAATCATATATGGCATATTAATAGTAAACTTAGATTCACAGTTTTGTTAATAGGATGTAAAGGTAATTGCTATGGTCTGGAACAAAGTACTTTGTGCTAATTAAAGCACAATCCAGTTGATTTTATCTATAACAGTGCTATAGTTCTCTGAAAGCATACCATGAAATTAATAAGTGTTTTTATATATTTTAAAGCTATGGTAATATGATATAATGGAATAAATAGGATATTTCCTATATAGTGATTTTATGACTGACATAAATATTATACAATATGAGTTCTGAAACTGGAATAAGTATTTTTTGTTTCCTATTTTTAGAATTAAGAATTAAGGCTTAAAGGCATTAATTTATTTATGCATAATGGGCTTATTTTTTTTCTTTTTACAGATTGTGCATCCATCTTCATTCAATCCATGGTAGTGATCTCACAGCCAACGAGTCAATAGCAACTGCACATGACAGACTAGACTGCCCCTGTGGATATCTGACTCTGAAATCTTTACAGCATTAAAAAGCATCATCTTCCTCTTCTGGAATGACTGGTCTTTGTTCACACTCCGATTCAGCAATTCTTACTAATATTTTCCAAAATATGACAAACTTTCCTTTTTACGAGGTTTATTTTAGAAAAGTAGAAAATATTGGGAATTAAAGCAAATATGATTTCACAGACACCCCCCCCCATAGAAGATATTCTGCAAACTATTAAAGTGATATATATTTCTGGGAACTGTATTTATTTCTATCAGGCCATGTTGATCATCATGAAGGAGTGGAACTGAATGCTGTCTTCTAGTTTGCTCATGGCAGCCCAATCTGTGTACAGCAGAACTGCTCAAAGTTTTAAAGCCCTGATTTTTCGGATACATATTGCAAGCCCAGTCTTGCAAGATCCTCAGGATGAATTCAAATGTTAACTTTAGGCTTGTAGTAAAGCACTTAACCCCTTCCACCACTAAGGACTCAAACTTTAAAAGAGGCATATAAAAAAAAAAAGAGGCGTATAATCTAAATTTGGTTTCATAAAATTTCTTCGTTATATTTTTTTAAAATAAGATAACATGTAATTTTATATAATTCCTTTTAAAAAGTTACTTATGATTAGAAACCCTTAAACATAATTATTTTGAGAAAATTTTTCATTCAGTAAAATACCAAAATACTGTAAATTACATATACAAAATAATAATTGCTTTATGCGAGAGTTTAAATATAACAAAATGTGATTAAAGTTGCTTTTGTTGGCAGTTTCAATTCTTTTACTCATTTCAGAAAACACTTTCATTCATTAGTAATAAAGTTTCAATGACACTCATTGAATTATCCAAAATGAATAATTCTGATCAAATTTATTTTACAGAAATAATCATATGAGTTAGGAACTGAACACATAGGGGATTTTTCATGCTTTGTTGCATAAGTTAATTCACTGTCTACAGAGGGAATTGGTTATCAGTAGTTAAGCATAATTTAATATGATGATTGTCATTATGGAACTGTTGCATAGTAGAGGAAGAGTAGAAAAATATCAGTTAATTTTGCTTTACAAAGTCAGAGAAAGTCTTTATAGAAGTGAAATTTCAGTCTACTTTTGAAGAATGAATATAATCATCAAATAAAATCACATTTCCAGAGAAAATTACCATTTTCAATGAGAAATTGATAAGGGCAATTTAAGATAAAACTTTTCCAGAATTTTTTATTTGGTCTATATGTGGGGAAGAGATAAATTATCAGGTTGTTTGCACAAATTTGATTGTGCTTTTAAAAGTTTTTACATGAAAGGGTGAATATTTCTATAAGGAAAGCAAGCCAGTAAAATGGACTGGATTTATTACTTATGTTTATCGTTTAACAATATCCCAAAACTGTCCAGTACATTATTCTAAAACTGGAGTTCACATCCACAAACATGAGTATGTATTGGCATGGTTCAAGCCACTGGACCATAAGATAATAGTTCTTGTAAGCATTTTCATAGACTTGGAAAAAACAAAAAGCATGCAATATGATCAAAATGCAGATATTTGCAGTTCCTGGATATGTATGTAAGCTTATTGAAGACAAGATATTAATTTACATTTCACAAATTTATGTCTAATTACCGCAGGCGAACTTTCTTACACACCAAAATGACCAGTAGTCAAATTCACTTAAGTTCTGCAAAAGAGCACTGTTATGAGTGAGAGGCAACAGATATCATATCTAGCTAGAAAAATAGAAAAGATTTCATGCAGAAGGTGATATTTGAAAAGAATTTTAAAAGATGATTAAATCCAAAGGAAATTTACTAAATGCAGATAAAACTATATGAGTTGCCTCTACATAACCACCAGTGTCATCTTATAAGGCTTTTAGTAGAGCAAACTGTTAGTGCTAGTGTTTGCATTATTGCTAGACTATCCACCAAAAGTTGATGCATTAAATCATCAACGTGGGACATTGAACAATGATAGTGTGGGTGCTGCTGAAAAGCCACTACCATTAAAAACCTTATGGGATAAGATTTTATTCTGAAACATACATATGAAATCACTATGAGTTGGAACCCATTGTTGGATTTTAGTTGTTGTTAGGACACAGAAATATCATTTCTGGGTTAAAAAAATGAAAACATGTATTTACTTAAAATCAGTATAAAAAATCCCATCTCCATATTAATTGTGTTGTTAGGTATTGTCCATTTGGTTCTGATTCATAGTGACCCTTTGTGTAACAGAATGGATAAGTAAAAGAAAACCATCAACAGAGGAATGTGTAAATAGAATGCACAATATTCACATTAATGGATTCATTGGTTGTGACCAGAAAGGACAGAACTTTGAAACCACCAGTGGCTCCAAGGTACAAATTATCTGGTGAACATTTCCCAGAGTAATTGTCTATGAAATCCAAGCAATCTCATAGGTTGTTATAAGTTATAATTGACACCACAGCACATAATAATTTATCCATGTAGTGGGAGACTTTAGCGCAATTAAAATTAATGAAGTTGTGATAACTCAAACACCTTAGATAAAGCTGGTAAACACATAAGTGAACTAAGCTAGTTCCGTAACCTAGGTCTGAGTCCCTGTATGTGAAGTGTTCATAAAAGACAAATTATAGATTGAGCATTGTTTAGGACTCTGTTAGAAGGAAATAGAGGAAAGTGGAAATATACTTACAAGTATGGGATTTCTTGTTTTGATATCATGAGGAAAATGTTCTAAAATAAATTATGGCGATGATTATGCAATCCTATTGTCATAATGCAACCTCTGTAACTGTATACATACATTGACATGTGCATGGGTGAAAAATCAGTTGTGTGAATAGGACAAGAGAATAACATGGTTTTAAATCAGGAAAGATGTGCATCAGGGTTCTGTACTCTCACTATATATAGTCACCCTTTTTGCTAAGCAAATACTTGGAGAAGATAGATTTTTATGAAGAAGAATGTGGAATCAGGATTGAAGGAAGACATATTAGCAATCTTTGATATGCATATGAAATCATTTTGTTTACCCAAACTGAGGAGGACTTGAAGCGCTTGCTCATGAACAAGTATTGCAGCCTTCAGTCCAGCTTAAAACTCAATGACTTCAAAACAAGCATCCCCACAGATGGACAAAAGATAACATCATGAGAAGTGGAGAAGAAAATGGAAGAATGCATCAGCATTGAAGGCAGGATTATTAACAACCTGTAATCATCAGAAAACACAACCTTTCTTGCAGAAAGTGAGGATGACTTGAAGGAACTGCTGACTAAAACCAAAAATTGATGCCTTCAGTACGGAATTCTACTCAATGTAAAATCCAAAACTCCAAATGCACTGCCATGGAGTAACCTACGAGTCATAGTGACCTTTCAAAACAGGCTTGAATTGCCCCTGTGAGTTTTTGAACTCTTTACAGGAGCAGAAATCCTCATGTGTCTCACTCAGAACTGGCTGGCTATTTCCAATCACTGACTTTGTGGTTGGCAACCAACTGGTAACACTACACCAGTGATAGAACCCAGTCTATCAATGTAAAGGCAACCAAAATCCTCACAGCTGTATTAACAGGTAACATCATGTTAAATGGAGAAAAGATTGTTGCTGAAAAGACGTTTATATTGTTTGTATCTACAACCAATTTTCATAGAAGCCACAGTAAAGAGATGAAACAAGGCATTTCATTGGGTAAACTTGGTGCACAAAACCTCTTTAAAGCATTAGAAAATAAGGCGGTTACTATGTGCATGCTCCAAGCCAGGGTGTTTTCAATTGCCTCAGATGCATGTAAAAGATTGAATAAGAAAAATCAAAGAAAATTCGATGTATTTGAATCATGATGTTGACAAAGAATGTTGGATTTTCATGGGAAACCCAAGGCAAGCAAATATATCTTGGAGTAGGTACTACCAGAATGATCCTTAGAAGCAAGGATCATCTGTTAGTATGGGTAGAAGAGAGAAACAAATTCTTAGACATCCATATGTGTGTAAGAAAAAACTTTAGCCCTGAACTTGATCTGGCCCCTGTCATATTACCTGGGCCTCACCCATGGAATTTTTGTACACAATAGTTTTTCCCTATGTCCCTTTTGCATTTTTAAGCTTACCTATAAGACTCACGTTGCATTTATCTTTTGTTTTGTTTTGTTTGTTTGTTTGTTTGTTTGTTGGGCATCACTCCCCTCTGGTGGGAATGGAAGGCCCACCCTTGCTGTTGCTGGATTTGAACCACCAAGCCAATGGACCTTAGTCCTGCACTCAACCACTATGCCACCATGGCTCAGCCCCTGCACTTATCATTTTGTGCTTGACTTACATCACTTAGCAGAATTGCCTACAGTTCTTCTCATGCGGCGATATGCTTGATGCATTCATCACTGCTTTTGAGACGTGTAGTGCTCCATGGTATATAAGTATCACAGCTTTTTAATCCATTTGTCAGTTGATGGGAATTTTTTTCCCAACTCCTTGCAATTGTGAACTGTGATGCGATGAACATTGGAGTACAAAAGTCTGTCCATGGTTTGTTTCTTGCTTTTTCTGTTTATGCCCAATAGGGAGATTGCTGGGTCATATGGTAGCTCGATTTCCATCAGTTTTAGATATCACCAAATCGATTTCCTTAGTGGCTTTACATACCTACCAGTCCATCAGCAGTGGATGAGAATTCTTGCCTTCCCACAAGCACTGCAACAATTGTTGCTTTCTGAATTTGAATTGGGCTATTTTTGAGGGTGTTACGTGGTATCTAATTTGCATTTCTAATTTGCATTTAGGTGTTTCAATTTGCATTTCTCTTATGGCTAGTGATAGGGAACATTTTCTCATATGTTTATTGACCATTTAAATGTCTGCCTCTGTGAAACTTCTGTTCAGACCCTTTGTCCACCTCCTCAGTGGGCAATTAGTTTTTTTTGGAAGCTATCAGGATATTATAGATTTTAGAAATAAGGCCTTTGTCTGATGTATCATTGCTAAGATGTTTTCCCAGTCTGTAATTTCTCCTATTACTCTCTTGGTGAAGTATTTCAATATACACAGGCGTTTTGCCCTCAGTATGTCCTAAGGGTCTGTGTCCTTCCCTGTTTCTGACAGTCTCTATGGATTCCCTCTGCCAAAGTTCTCAGGCTGGTCCCAATTCCCTCATTGATGGTCCTAATAGTTTGGCATTTCATCTCGAGGTCTGTGATCCACCTTGAGTTTATTTTTGTGCATGGAGGGAGATAAGACTCCTGCATTATTTTTCTGCAGGTATATATCCATTTTTCCAGAACCACTTGTTGAATAGGGCATCTGTTTCCATTTGATATTTTAGAGGCCTTTATCAAATATTGGTTGTCTGTATGCTGGTTATTTTATTTCTGTGTTTTCAGTGCTTTTCCTTTGATCTGAGTATCTGTCTGTAAACCAATACCATATAGTTTTGACCACTGTAGGTGAATAACATGTGCTAAAGTCAAGTAAGCCAAGCTCTCTCATTGTGCCCTTATTTTTGAGGAGCTCTCTGCTAAATCTGGGCTACTTTTCTCTCCATATGAAGCTTGTCACATTTATTTCCCATTTCTTTGAAGAAAGATGAGGGGAATTGCATCAGAATTGCATTAAACTTATCTAATGCCTTAGTAGAACTGACATCTTTATTATATTGAGTCTTTTGATACATGAGCATGGGATATTTGTTCATTTGTTTCGGTCACTCTTGGTTTCTTGCAACAGTTTTCTACATAGTCTTCCTCATATAGCTATTTTCTTCTTTTAGTCAGGGAAATCCATAGGTATTTCAATTTGTGCTTGGCTATTGTGAAGGGCATCATTTTTAAAATACCCTCTTCTGTGGTTTTTTCCATTGTGTTTAGTAGTCCAACAGATGTGGAGTGGGAAAACTGAGCACTCACCCACCTAAGAGGAGCAGATTGTTTACTTCTTCACCAAACTTAAACCCGGTGTTTCAGGATGTGAATGTAGTGAGACAGCATGGAGCAGGAAGCCATGCAGGGGTCAGAGGGTCCAGCCACTGATCCCTCCCAGGAGAATTTACTTTAGTGGATAGAAATGAATCTGCAGCTCAAGGACAGGTACATCTCTCACCAGAGCACATGGGAACAAATGAAGGGAGAGGAAGAGAGAGTGGAGTGCATTCCTGGCCTACCAAGCATTGAGGATGATATCTCCACTCAGCATAGCCAATGCAGAGAGCACTATATGGAAGGCCCCACTATGAAACAATATCCCTTGCTGACCCAAGGTCCTATAATGACAGCACTGGAGGCACAAGATCAGAATTGCACCCAGTATGACCCCACCACACTAAGATAAAATACTAAGGGCAAGCAGAAGAACAGCAGGGGGAGCAGGACATGGAGGTCCCTAGGGAGTGCCAAGGATGGACTTTTGGGCAAGGGTATGACACCCATTCAGACTCAACTGGAGGGCATACCTAGATGTCAAAAAACAGACCTTGAAATATTTAGAGGTTTTCCTTTTTTATTATTAATTTTATTTTTTTTACTTAGTTGTATATTTTTCTGGATATTGATTTTGCTGTTATCATTTGTTTTCTTTTATAGATTTGTCTTGCTATGTAGTTTTTTTGTGCATATTACTATCTCTGCAGGTCAATCTAGATAATCTAGACAGGCTGTATGAACCTCCTAGAGAAGAAAACAACGGGACTGATGGTTCCCGGGTACATGGGAAAGGAGGAGGTGGGGAAAAAGAGGTGGTGTTGACCAGTCTATGGACAAGGAAACAATAAGTGATCCAAAATAAGTGCCAAAAAGGTGTGAGAAGCCTGGTAGGGGTTGATCAAAGGTAATGTAACAGAGAAATTACCAAAACACAAATGAAGTCTGAGCATGATAGTGGGACAAGAGGAAGGTAAAAGGAAATAGCCACAAAAAAATTGGATGCAAAGGACATTTACAGAGGTCTAAATACAGACATGTACATATATAAATGCATTTATATATGATAATGAGGAAGTAGAGATATGTGCATATACTTATAGGCTTAGTATTAAAGCAGCAGATGGACATTGGGCCTCCACTCAAGTACTTCCTCAATGGACGAACCCCTTTTTCTATTAAATTGACATTCTATAATGCTCACTACCCTGACATGATTGTTGAAGACAAATGTGTGCATATCTAAAGTGGTAAAGAAAGTTGATGTAGCCTGGGTATCAAAAGATATACTGTCTTGGGTCTAAAAGGCTTTAAAGTAAACAGGTGGCCATCTGCTCAGAAGCAGCAAAGTCCACAAGGAAGAAGCACACCAACCTGTGTGACCATGAGGTGTCCAAGGGAACAGTTATTAGGCATCAAAGAACAAAAATATCACATAATTTTGTGCCCACCTTCCTGATATGAGTACTGAAGACAAATGTGCAAATAAGAAAATGTGGTGAAGAAAGCTGATGGTGGCCGGCTATCAAAAGATACAGCATCTGGGATCTTAAAGGCTTGAAGGTAAACAAAGGAGCATGTAGCTCAGAAGCAACAATATCCACATGGAAGAAGCATACCAGTCTTTGAGATCATGAGGTGTTGAAGGGATCAGGTATCAGTCATCAAAGAACTAAAAATTATGTCATTATAAATGAGGGGGAGAACAGAGTGGAGACCCAAAGTCCATCTGTAGGTAACACAACATCCCCTTAAAGAAGGGTCTTGGGAAGATGAGCCAGTAAGTGTGCAGTGTAGCAATGATAAGACATGCCAACTTTCCTCTTGTTCTTAAATGATCCCCCCTTCCCAATAGCACGATCCCAATTCTAACTTACTAGTCTGGCTAAACTAGAGGATGTCCACTGGTACAGATATGAAATGGGAATTCTATCTGTAGGGAATCCAGAACAGATGGCCCCTTCAGGCTTGGTGGTGAAAGTGGCAATACTGAGAGGGTGGAGGGAGGAGGGGTAGAAAGGGGGAGACAATTATACGGTTCTACATATAACTTTCTCTCTGAGGTATGGACAACAGTGAAGTGGGTATAGGGAGATATTGCACAGTGTATGCTTTCACAGAATAATAATAATTTATAAATTATCAAGGGTTCATGAGAAGTGGGAGTGGGGATGGAGGGGGAAAATGAGGAGCCAATACCAAGGTCTTAAGTTGAAAGCAAATGTTTTTAAGAATGATGATGGCAACAAACATGCAAATTTTCTTGGTATACAGTGGGTGTATGTATGGATTGTGATAAGAGTTCTAGGAGCCCCCAATAAAATGATTTAAAAAATAAAGAACTTTCTATCAAAGATCAGTGATATGTTGTGAAAACATCCCAGTCCAGTCCAGATCAAGTCCATAAGTCTGATATTAGCCTATATATTCCATACAAATACAAATCTTTAAAGTCCTCTTCAAACTCAACAAATCCTTGCATTGTCACCAAATGCAGTATGATCACAGACCAATAGATGCAAAGTTTTTTCTCCATGTGACACCTTCAGTTCCAGGGTTCTGGCTGCCAACAGCATAGCTCCCTGTGGTTTGTCAACAGAATGTGACAGAGAGTCTTTTTGTCCAGACTTCAGCAAGCTATTTATCTCCATAGCACCTCCAAATGAAGCTACCAAGCTGACAGGCTAAACTCTACCCCTTAACTCTCTAAAAAGTATTTTTTGGGGGATCATACAACTCTTGTCACAATCCATACATATATCCATTCTGTCGAGTACTTTTGTGCATTTATTTCCATCATCATTCTCAAAGCATCTTTCTACTTGAGCTCTTGGTATCAGCTTCTAATTTTTCCTCCTCACTCCCACCCTCCCTTCCTTATAAATCCTTGATAATTTATAAATGATTCTTATTTTTCATGTCTTACACTCACTCTTTATATTCTTAAATTGGCATCAGATTAAGCAACTACACAAAGACATTAAGCCTTCATTTCACACACTTTGAACATATAAACTCAAACATGACCAGTCCCTGGAGAAGGATATCATGCTTGGTAGATTAGAATGGCAGTGAAAAGGAGAAAGACCCTCAACAAGATAAATTGACACATGGCTGCAAAAATGTGCTCAAACATAAAAATAGTTGGGATGGGAGCACAGGATCACGCAGTTTTTCATTCTTTCGTGTGTTGGATCATTATGAATCAGAACAAGCTTGATGGAACCAAACAAAAACAATAACAATATAAAATTGTATTCTTTCAATGGGGGAAATTATATGGCATATGAATGATGATCATAAGGTAGAATGAATAAAACTTTTTCCTTCACACTATAGTGTGAGTGAAAATATTGAGTATCAAATGTCCTGCCAGACAATGACTACACCTGTGTTAAAGGAAGAAATTCATTTCCTTAGAAGCTAAGATGATGAGATGTTGTCTCCAATACGCTGGAGATGTGCTCAGAATGTACCAGCATCTAGAGAAGGACATCATGCTTGGAGAAGTGGTGAGTCAGCGAAAATGGCCTTCCAGGATAAGTAAGTATTGACTCAGTGGTTTCAACAATGAGCTCAAACCTTCAATGATGAAGACAGGGCATCTGTCTTGGCAATGATCTGGTGTAATAACTATGATTTCTATGAATCAGAACTAGTGTCAGGGCATCAAACAGCAATAACAAAAAAACAACTATGAAGAAAATCAAAATTTAAAAATCTTAACATATCAGGATAAAAGCTTTTCAGTTTAGATGGTGGCACAGGGAAAAGAGAACAAAGGTAAAAAAGCAAGTACTTTGAACATAAGAGTGTATGATAAGCAGAATTCCAAGGAATTCTTCATGTTTTCTAGCTTCTTCATCCAACTTCACCCAACTATTTAATGAAAGAGAAATTTAAGAGAAATTAAGTGTGATTAATATACATAACCAAATAACTTTAAATTCATTAAAAGATAGATTATACTAGCTAGGTATGCCTAACCTAATAAGGCCAGCTTTTTAAAAAGGTGAGAGAAATTCTGAGCAGGATGTTGTTGATTTGTTTTGGCATGGTGTTTAGCTTTTGTCCCTCCCCACTTCCCAAGGAGGAAGTTGGCAAGCTAACAGCCCTGCTTTTAACAGGATATCAAGGCACCCTTTTGCAAGGACCTGAGAGTGACCTTGATAAATTGACAGCAGCCCCCAAATAACTGTTATCAAGGAAACAGGACCTTCAATCTGCATTTTCAAGGCACTGAAAACTAACAATCTTTAATCTTGAAAAAGACCACAAATTGCAATGGTCAGAGTCTTACCTTATTTTTTCATTTAAGCCTGATGAGGCAGTGACTGAGAAATCAGGAGATCTATATCCATAGTCCGTATCCATATTCATATTCATATCTGCAGAAAATGAGATATATTGCTGATTTATATGACTATGTTTGTTGTCATTTGTCATATTTCAATTGGAAAATCATATAAATATGTAGTAGAAAAAATGGAAACAAGTTCTCAAATGCAAAGGTTTCATCCAAGCTCAGAGCCAAAAGATGACAGGTTGTTTGTAACTCCTTTCCTTTCTAAATAGTGCAGCATAAAAACAGACAATGTAATCCAAGTTGAAATGATTGTATTTCTAATTAGATTTAGAATGTAGATACACATTTTCATTAATATCATCTTTTTATTTGACCCAACCGATGAAATTATTTTGTAATCTCTTTTTGTCTGAGACGAACATATTTCCTTTTTCCATTGTAGTAAAATTATTTTGGTCATTTCTAAAAATGTAATGGCCTGTCTTGGTCACATTCTCTCTGGGAATTTAGAAACATTTTAAAATTATAGTTTGGGAAAAGGTTTGCAGTGTCATTAATCAGTTTCCCATAGAGTAATTTATATATTTTCTCTTCCTAATATTGGTTCCAATGTTCTCGTTGTAGCAGTAATCTGAGGAGTCTTTCTTCATGAATATTAACACTCACTTCATGACATCATTGCTTTTTGGCTCCATAATAATCTCTGGTAGAGCATTCAACGCCATCTCTGAAAGATATCTAAGGACCACAGTCATGAGCCTGTACTCATCTTTATATGACCATCGAGTTTATAATTTTCGTGACCTTTATGAATATATTTTATGAACCTGCTTTTGATCTTAGAGAAGTAGCTGACATGCGCGTTTCGCTTTTAGCAAATCCGTGAAAAACATGAATATATTCTAATGTAAATATAATGTTTCTTATTCAAGGAGTGTTTTTCATTTATTATATGTTATGGAAATTTCTTTAAATGCAGAAAGTGAAAGTACAACTTATTGGAAATGGTCAGTTGTTAAGTTCTATTGTGTCGATTCTGACACATGGCGACACTACTGCACCACAGAACAAAATCAGGGCCTGCGACATCCTTATGTCTGTCATTGTGCTCGAGCCCATTGTTGCAGCGACTGTGTCAACCTGTCTCAGCAGGGGTCTTTCTCTTTTGATGTTCTTCTACGTTGCTCCCGACACGTTCAAAGTACATGAGACAACGTCTGACCATCCTTGCGCTTCATGAGACTTTCAATATCTGCCATGTGCCACTGTTATGGATAAGCTTTCTAGTGGCTAATTCATCAGAATGGAGAACTTTTCCTTCTTTATAGATTGTTTCTTTAGTCTGGAAACTTAAATGAGATCTCAAGTTGGAGGTCCTTGCTGACTTGTGAAAGACTAATGACAAGCCTCCAGTATTAAAAATCCTAATACAAGCCACCCCAGTAGGGCAAACTGACAGATAATAACACAACTGTTACCTCTTTAAGCTATTTCACTTATCTATACTTACATCTCTCATGTTTTAATAATGAAAGATCATATGTATTTTGCATGACCTTTTTACTTGCACTTTAGCTAAATTGGTGAATATCCAATAAGAAGGTGACATAATCCACTTATTCTTTCACGGTCTGATCGGTCTGATGTCACCTGTGAAATGACTTCAGTGCACTTGTGGTAGGCCAAGTAAGTTTGGGAATCTTTGGTTCACAAACTGTTATCTCAAACCCTAAGTGTCTCTTTCAGTAGGTAAAATACATGTGGCTATGAAGTGAAATTGAAAAATATTTTAAAGATATAATTTGGATCATGTTGATTTCATTTATTTGTAGAATTATTTTTTGGCTATTGAATAATTTTTAATGAATCATTTTATTGGGAGCTCATACAATCCTTGTCACCATCCATCCATCCATCCATATCGTGCCAAGCACCGTCGCACGCCTGCTGCCATCATCATTCTCAAAACATTTGCTTTCTGTTTGAGCCCTTGACATCAGCATTTCATCTTTTACCCTCCCTCCCCACTCCTCCCCACCCTCTCGAACCCTTGATAATTTATAAATTATTATTATTTTGTCATATCTTACACCACCCGGTATCTCCCCTCGGCCACTCTTCCTTTGCCCGTCCTCCACATAGGGTCCTTGTAATCTGCTTCCCCTTTATACCACACTTTCCCTCAACCCTCCCAGTATCTCTGCTCTCACCACTGGTCCTGAGCGTTTCATCTGTTCTGGATTCCCTGTGTCTACAGTTTCTATTTTTACCAGTGTACCTCTTCCAGTCTAGCTGGAGTGGTAAGGTAGAACAGGGATCATGATCATTGGGGGGAGGAAGTTGTTAAGAACTAGAGGAAAATTGACTAGCCCATCCCCTCCCAGCATGGAATAATTTTAAATTGTTGTCAGGGACTGGATTGCCTCTTCTTTCTTACAGTTCGCCAACCCCTGATCGTGACCATTAAAATTACTGGAGATAAAATCTAAGATTCTTGTATCTTTTCATTGTCTGTGTTTGCATTTGATTTGAACTTGCTTTTTTTGCAGAAAATATATAAAGCAAGTGGTACTTGACATTAATTTCTCTGACATAAACAGGACTAACTTTGTGATATTCACTTTTATGCCCTTTTATTTTATTTCAAATATAAGATATGTATAAAGTTCTAAGTTTTATAACAATTTAAATAAAAAAAAACCCCAGTTGTTTCTTGAGCTACATACTATTCTGATTATGGTGCATTCCTTTGGCCAACTATTCTTTCAGGAAATACAAATTCTACAGTTAGCTATTTTGGAAATGTAATACCTTAATAATTTACTGGTCGGGTTTTAATTCAGTGGTTTTCATGGTCTTCACGTGATCAACTCACAGTAAGAATAATTTTTTGTGCATTAGACACAGACATCCATGGGACTCTTTAAAGGGTGTATTTTGCTCACACATAGTTTTGTATTATCTAAAGTTCACTGATTTTAATACTTTGAAAGTAAGCCTTAGTCTTAGATTTGGAGCTGTTTCACGTCCTTTGAAATTAAAACATATATGTCAAAGTTTAATGAAGATATCCACATGATTTTTATTTGGTTCATTCATTTTAAAAAGGCTTTAAGATTAAATATATGTTATTTAGTTTAATTTGAACAAATCCTCTGGGCTTTTAATCACTATGCTGATATTATGACACTTTTTTCTATTCCTGAAGTACAACCATAGGGAGAAAACTCTAAAGCCAGAAAGTAATTTTTGCAACACTCATATTTAACTAACATTGGATTTTGTAACTCCAGTTCCTTAAATTTTAATATTCTCTCCAAAAACATCAATTATTATTTTTCTCTCACTGGACAATGAAGTGCAAACACATTTTTTAGCAGAATGTAGGGAGAACTGATGGATTAAAAATAGCCAGGGTGTTCTAAAACAAATACTTCTAATTCTGAAATAAATAATAACCTTGTCTTTAGTCAGTAGCTGTTCCATAAATGCCTTTAATAGTACCAATCAGAGAATTTTAAGATGAAGAAGCAAAGTATTCTTCCAGTGATTACAATCAAGATTTAGATTGTAATCCAGGGAAATTCACGGAATGTCTAGGAACCACGAAAAACAAATTTCTGCAGATGGATTTAGTTACACCTATGAAATAAAGTCAATTTTGTCATTCTTGAAAATTAGATTGTAGGAAATAGTCAAATTCTGTACTTATGCATATTTACCATCTACTTAAACTGTGAGGAGAATCTGATCTCCTTGTTCCTATTGGAAAAACCCTATTCATTTTCATTGTAATTGTTCTATTTTTCTCACTTATAAACTGTCTCAGTAGAAGAAGTGGAGAATTTGAATTAAAATAAAGAATTCTTTCTCACACATACAAACCTCTCTACTTCAACTCCTGACGAGATGGCAAATGAGCACAGGAAGCTGGCTCCTTTCCCAGACCTTCACCTTGGAGAAGCCACATGAGCAAGAGAAGTTGACAGCTCTCAGAACACTAAAAGCGTGACGAACCTCTCGAGAAGCCTGCGATGGAAATTCCTGGTGTGGGAGTAGAGGAGAACCAAAGGAACAGATGGGGACAGACAGAAGAGGACCATTACCATTGTGCCTCCTCTCACCTCCTCCTTTTCTCCATACTGCCCACGGATACCACTGCTCACCTGTCTTGACACTTTAAAGGTCCGAAAGGAACATGATGCTGCACTTGGTATGCCTGGGAGAGGGTGGAAGTAGGGTGATAAAGGTGGCTGTGCTGGTGAGCAAACCAGAAGCAGTAGAGGTGCGGGACTTAGTCTCAGAGACACCATCCTTTCTGCCATTCAGCCACTCTCCCCTCAGCCACCTGGATGAAATGCAAAGAGGAAACTTGCTGGTCGGAGTTTTGCCTGGAATAGAACACAGGAAGTTTCCCAGTTGTGTATGTGCTGAAGAAAGGGAGATGGGGAGTTGGTGAGTCTCTTGCATATACATCTCTACCTTGAGACACATTCATCTTAATTTGGAGTTTGCAGTGAAGCCTGGATACACCGGTGACTTCTGGTATTTGAGATACTGTGGCCTAGTGCCCAGTATTACAGCAATAAAGGAGGCAAAGGAGTGTAGCAAATGGGCAGTTGTAAATGATATCAAAAATATTTATTCTATGTTATCTTAGAAACATACCAGCATGGATTCTTTATTTTTAAATAAATAATTAGATATAAGGCAGAATTATTCCAAATATTTAAAGTATTTCTTTAATGCAAAAAGGAAGCAAGTATATGCTGGGAATGCAAGTCATCTATTCAAATAAAAGGATTACATAATAGATCTTTTTGACTGGTTACACAATGAAATCATTTTGAGTGTTTTCTTTACATTAAATTGGATGAATGTATCCCTTGCACTTTCAGGTTTTTTTTTAACTAAATATAAAAGTTCTCTATTCTATTTTAAACAATCTTTCTGCAAATTTTAGTTTCCTTTTTTGCTCAAATATAAAAGGAAGCATACATTTTCACTGTGGCAGTAAATATACTTTTTGCAATATTAACTTCAGGAAAGCAAAACAAATCAAGTAAATATACCCAGCTTTGTTAAACTGGAAATGATTAAGTAAATTTTGTAATTTTGTGGCATTAAAAACCATGACAATAAAAATTCTTGTCATAGAGTAATGATTGCATTGCTGCTATGTATTTGATATAAATCTATTGTATACCCATAAATACAGCCCATAAAAATAGCACAATACAAATAAAATACAAAGTAAGATATTTACTTTTAAAATTAATGGAAAGACTCAATATATTAAGAATATTGCCTTTTCATTATGCCCTTCCTTACATTTTTTTCTCTTATAGGGAAAAGGCTACTCTATATAAAAATTAATGGGGTGAGGTCCAGGTAATATGGCAGGGACTAGACCAAGTCCAGGGCTACCTATGATAGCCAACTAAAAAGGAGGGGGGTGGAAATAGCAATATGTAGCAGGGAAACAGGGCACTAGCTCACCCCAGGGGAAGGTATTGCTTGAATTTCCACAGGGAAAGAGGGACCAGACTTAAGCCTAGTGTTCCAGCATGTGAGTGCAATGTGACAGCATGGAGCAGGAGCCAGGGGACGGTCTGAGAGCCCCGCCCCAATCCCAACCATGTGGACAACCACCCCTCCCCCCAGAAGGCTTTACACTAAAGGACAGTACTGAAGCTTGGGGGAGAGGGACTTGTCTGACCAGAGCACACAGGAGCAGATGAAGAGGGAAGAAGAGAGAGTGGAGCGCAACCTGGCCCAGCAAGCCTTGAAGACAATCCCCCCACTCAGAACAGCCAATGCACAGACAACCACATGGCCGGCTCCACTATGAGACACGACATCCCTTGCTGACCCGAGGCCCTATGAGGGACAACACTGGAGACACAGTGTTGGGATTGCAGACGCTCTGACCCTACCACACAGAAGACAACCCTAAGGGCACACAGCAGAGCAGTGGGGGGAGCAGAACATGGAGTTCTTGAGGGATTGCTAAGGATAGATTTGGGGGCCAGGATGTGGAATCCCATAGGACTCAACTGGGGGTCACTCCTAGCAGTTAATAACAGACCTTGAACTGTTTACAGGTTTTGCTTTTTTATTATTTTCATTTATTTATATATGCTTTCTGGACACTATCTTTTTGTTGTTGTTGTTGTTGTTGTTATAGTCATTTCATTTTCTTTTGCTGCTTCATCTTGTTATGTTTTTTTTTTCTTTTTTTGTACATAAGATTATCTCTGCAGGTCTATCTAGATAAGGTAGGCTGGATGATTAGTCTGAAGGAGAAAACTGTGGGCCTAAATGTTACAGGAGGTTGTGGGAGATGGGAAGGTGGGGGAAAGAAGGTGCTGCTGATCAACCCAGCGACAAGGGAACAAGCAATTCAAAATCAATGGCAAGGACAGGGGAGAGGCATGGCAAGGATTGTTGGAGGGTAGGATAACCAAGAAAAATCATGGTAAACCAAATGAAGGCTGAGCATGATAGTGGGACAAGAGGAAAGTATAAGAAAATAGAGGTAATATATAGGAGGCAAAGGGGATTTATAGAGATCTAAATATAGGCATGTACATAGATAAATGCATTTGTATATGATGATGGGGAAATAGGTTTGCATACACATATTTATAGGTTCAGTATTAAGGCAGCAGATGGACATTGGGCCTCCACTCAAGTACTTTCTCAGTACAAGAACACTTTGTTCTATTAAATTGGCATTCCATGATGTTCACCTTCCTGACACAATCACTGAACACACAAGTGTGTGTATGCAATTATGGTGAAGAAAGCTGATGGTGTCTGGCTACCAAAAGATATAGCATCTAAGGTTTTAAAGGCTTAAAGATAAACAAGCAGCCATATAGCTCAGAAGCAACAAAGCACACATGGAAGAAACCCACTAGCCTGTGTGACCCTGAGGTGTCAAAGGAATCAGGTATCAGACATCAAAAAACTAAAATTTTATCAATGTAAATGAGGGGGAGTATAGGTTGGGGACCCAAAGTCCTTCTGAAGGTAACAGGCTTCCTTAGAGGAGTGGCAGGGAGGAGACAAACTAGTTAGGGCACCACCAGTGTAGCAATGAAGAAACGTACAACTTTCCTCTAATTCTTCAATGCTTCCTCCTTCTGGCTATCATGATCCCATTTCTATCTGACAAATCCTGCAAGACCAGAGAATGTACAGTGATAGCGATGGGAGTTGGAAACATAGGGAATTCAGGAGAGATGATTCCTTCAGGACCAGTGGTGAGAGTGGGGATACTGAGAGGGTGGAGTGGAGGAGGAGCAGAAAGGCAGAACCAATGATAAGTATCTACATATAACCTCCTCCCTGGACAACATGGAAGTGGGTGAAGGGAGACATTGCACAGTGTAAGATATGACAGAGTTATAATAATTTATAAATTAGCAAGGGTTTATGAAGGAGACGGTAGCAGGGAGGCTTGGGGAAATGATGAATTGAGATGTCAAGAGCTTACATAGAAAATAAATGTTATGAGAATGATGAGGGCAACAGATGCATAAATGTGCTTGACACATAATGGACTTATGTATGGATTGTGATAATAGTTGTAAGAAACCCCAATAAAGGCTTTTTTTTAAAAAAAAAAGCAGACATTTGAGGACTTATGATACTATTTTGAAATAGATTTTATCTGATTAAACTGTAAAGATATGTTATTTATTAACATTTTAAAATACAAAGTTACATTGAGGCAACAATTTATACTTCATATGTAATTAAATGTCTACTATTGACAGAGAGTGGCTAATAATACATTTATACTTTGATATGGTTACTAGTCAAACAGAATGTCACCTGAATTTATTGATCAAGTTAAAGGAAACATTTTAGGGAGGAATTGTTGTTTTGATTTTGTGCTATACTTCAAATAGACAAAAGTGTTTAAATAAAATCTCACTCAGGAAAAAAACAATATCATCTTTTGGTGCTTGGAAAACTTTTCTTTCCTATATTTTTCTTTCTTTGTTATTTATTATTTACCTTACTATTATAACTATTATTTTGTAATTTGTTTTTCCTGTGGTTAAGAATATACCTAGAAAATCACACACAAAGCAAACTGTTTCTAAATGTCAATGTCACTCAAGTGCACTGACATTTATTATACTCTTCAGCTGTGAGACCATTCTCATTTTCTGCCTTCTTCCTTCACCATGAACATAAACTAATTGCACCCCAGGGTTCTTAGGTAAACTTTTGAATCATTGTTGTCAATTAGATCCCATATAGTATATCTTATAAGATCATGATGCTCTCGGCAGGCATTTTTGCCAGTTAAGCTAAACTATTGACTAACCTTAATGAGAATAAAAGATATACTTTTGGATAAGGTTTAAAGATTACCTTCAGGTAAGAGTTTTGAATTACATCTACCCTTCATTACACCAGACCATCTGAATTTCATAAGAATAATTAGTTCTGCTCATTATTTTTCCATTTTGATGAGGATTATGCTGTAGAATCTTTGATCAAATGTTCAAAGGGTAGTTGGATATCATCTAGATATTTTGATTTTATAGCAGACAGTACAATAGTACATGGAGACAGTAAGGCACACACCTATTACCTTCTCCCATTTCCAACTCTCTTTCCTGTGTTGTTAGAGGTCCAAGAAAATACTATTTGGGGCCTGGAATGGTTGATTATATGTGGAACCCACATATGTGGACTACTTCCCACACCTGGTAATTTACTTCTATTTCTCTCTTTCTTTAATGGGTTGCTCGTAAAACTCATCACAATCCATATATATATCCATTGTGTCAAGCACATTTGTGCATTTGTTGCCATCATAGTTTTCATTTACTGAGTTAGTCCGAGTAGTCTAGAGGAGCAAACTCAAGGACACGCATATGGATATAAGGAATGGGTTTATATTCAAGAGGAACAGGACATTGAGAAAACATCCCAGCTCAGTCCAGCTCAGTCACAAGTCCGATATTAACCCATATCCCTGAAATCAGTCCATAAAGTCTCCTTCTGATTCACGAAGTCACAGGTCAGTGACTACAGAGTCCTGGCACCGACAGGGCTTTCCCCATGGCTCCTCACTTCCAGGGCTCAGGGTCCATCAACAGCATCCCGTGGTGGCAGAAACAACTCATTGCTGGCAGAGGCCTCCATGTGGCTGCCCCAGTCTCAGAGATCCGGCTCCATCACGGCAAAGCCATGTGGTCTCTCCACCGGCTACTCCAGCCTCCTAGACGCTGCCATTCTATGTTGCCTCTGGTTAATCACCTCTAAAACTAACTCCCAACAACTGGGGGAGATAGCTTCTCATCTTCACGAGGAAAATACCGGGAGATTTCCCTGTAGTCTCAGGAGAAAGCCATGCCCACATAGAGGCCTCATGGGCTACTCAATGGCTATCTCCAGATTAACAGGTTAGACTCCATCCCTACATTTCAATCATAAAATTAACATAAGCACATAACTGCCACATTTACTTTCTACTCGATCTCTTGTTATCAGCTCCTCATTTTTCTCTCCCTTCTGGCACCTCCCATTCTCAACTGTTATTATTTTGTCATATCTTACACTATCCTACATCTCTCTTTACCCAATTTTCTGTTGTCTATCACCTAGAGAGGAGGTTATATGTAGATCCTTGTAATCAGTTCCCCCTTGCTACCCAAACCTCCCTCCACCCTCTCTTCACCCTCCTGATATCACCTCTCTCATCACAGGTCCCAAAGGTATCATCTGTCCCTGTGTTTACATTTTCTAACTGTACCATTGTAAAATCCTCCATTCTAGCCAGATTTGTAAAGTAGAATTGGGATCATGGTAGTGAAGGAGTCCGGGACGGGGGTGGGGGTGGGGATGGGGGTGAGAGAGAAAACATTTTAGAATTAGAGGAAAGTTGTATGTTTCCCTCATTGCTACACTGCACCCTGACTGGCTTATTTCCTCTCTGCAACCCCTCTGTAAGGGGATCTCCAGTTGCCTACAGATGGGCTTTGTGTCCCCAATCTGCACTCCCCCTCATTCGCAATGATTTGATTTTTTGTTCTTTGATGCCTGATACCTGATCCCTCTGACACTTTGTGGTCACATAGGCTGGTGTGCTTCTTCCATGTGGGCTTTGCTGCTTCTGACCTAGCTAGATAGCTAGCTACCTTTAAGCTTTTAAGTTCTCAGACCCCCTCTCTCTTGATAGCCAGGCACTACCAGCTTTCTTCAGCACATTTATTTATGGGCACCTTTGGCTTCAAAGATCATGTTGGGAAAGTGAGCATCATAGAATGCCAATTTAATAGAACAAAGTGTTCTTGCATCTAACAAGTACTTGAGTAGAGGCCCAATGTCTACCTGCTGCCTTAATACTAAAGCTATATTCCCATAGATCTATTTCCTTACTCTCATACATTCATGTATTTACATATTTGCATGCTTTATTTAGACCTCTATGAATGCGCTTTGCCTCCTAGTTCTTTCTTCTATTTTTTTTACTTTCCTCTTGCCCACTGTCATGCTTATCCTTCATTTGGGTTTCAGTATTTCTGCTCAGTTGCATACCCTTTATCAAATCCTACCAGGCCTCCCTCACCCTCCTCACCACCGATTTTGGATCACTTGCTTTTCTCTTGTCCCTGGGTTTCTTAGCACCACTCCCTTACTTCCACCGGGGACTCTCCCATGTCCAGCTAGAACCATCAGTCCAGTTTTCTCCTCCAGATTGTTCATCCAGTCTATCTCAACTAGATTGATCTGCGGAAATAATAACACACACACAAGGAAGAAGAGTCAAAAAAGCAGCAACAAAAAATGACAACAACAACAAAAGGCCTGTAAATGGTTCAAGGACTGTTTGTTATCCGTTAGGAGCGGTTTCCAGATCAGTCGGATGGGGTGCCATGGTCTGGCCATAAGGTCTATTTTTGGTACTCCCTTCAGGCTTCCTCGCTCTGCTCCTCTTGCTGTTCTGTTGGCCTTAGTGTTTTTGTCTCTGTGTGCAATTCCCATTGCCACAATTTCCAGTGCTATCCCTTGTAGGGCTATGGTTACGTGAAGGCTGTTATGTTTCCTAGGGGAGCAGGTCATATGATCTTTGCAGATTGGCAGCTCTGAACGATTATATTGTCCTCAAGGCTCTGTGTTTGAAGATTTTCATTCATCACAATGTTCTTCGAGTCCATCCATGCTGTGTTTCACAGCTTCATCAATATTTTTCAGGGTTGTACAGAATTCTATGGTGTGTATCTGCCATTGTTTATTTGTTCACTTTTATCCTGATGGGCATTGTCAACAGCAATGCTATGAATATAGTTGCCATTTATCTATCTGTGTTATGGATCTTTCTTCTTTATTTCTTTAGGGCATATACTAAGCAAAAGAAGAACAGGCCAAATGGTATTTCTTTTTCTAGTTATTTGAGGAAGTATCAGACCACTTTGCACAGTAGTTCCATATTTTTATAGTCTTACCTTCAGTACATAAGAGTCCCAATCTCTCTGTAATCTTGCCAGCACTTATTTTCTGTTTTGTCGATCATTGCTTGCAAAGCTGATGTATGGGAATATCTCATGGTTGCTTTGATTTGCAAACAACAAATGACTAGTCGTCAAGATCATTTCTTCCTACGTGTGTTAGCCCGCAGAATCTCCCCCTTGAGAAAAGCTGTTAATTTCCTTTGCCCATTTTTCTACAGATTTTTACAGAAAAATCTAGGGAATATTATTTAGCATATCTTTGACAAAATTTCCCCCTGTCTGGACATTCTCTTTTTACAGTTCATGAAGCGTTTTGACGCATGTGTTTTATTTTGTCTTCTATTTTCTGTGTGGGTGATATGTCTGGTATGGACCCAGTAGTAGTATAACAATCTGGGGTTCACTCATTCTTTTATTAATTATACTACATTTTTATGTGATAGACCAATTTTTTATTGTTTTACTATATTGTTAGTCCAGGTAGACTAGAGAAACAAATTCATAAACATGCATATGTATATAAGGGAGAGGTTTATATACAAGAGGAACTGAACCTTGAGAAAACATCCCAACCCAGACCAGTCCAAGTCCACGAGTATGATAGTAACCCATGTGTCTGATACCAGTCTATAAAGTCTTCTTCAGACTCATGAAACACATGCAATGATGCTGAATGCAGGATGATAATGGCTAGAATGCCTTCACATCCAGTGGCATTATAAACGTATCAGCATTTTTGGAAGTCTCTAAGTGATTCCTCCAGTTCCAAAGCCATGGGGTCTAGTAGCGTAGTGCCATGTGTCTTGTCAATAGAGTGTCTCACTTTCAAAGAGGAAATACTAGAGGTTTCCAGGAAGCCCCAGGGGATGACTTTGCCCTCAGTGGCACCATTGGCTATGACCCAGTTGACAGACTATATTTCACCCCTTCACTCTTAATCCTCAAATTGACACTAGATTAGGTGATTGCCACAGATATATTTTTCTTCACTCGTCGTTTAAAACTGTTAAGTAATTGGAGAGCACCAGCATTGGTAAAATAATGCAAGATATATTTTAACCTTAACATGTAATCCTGTTTCTATTTTGAACATTCTAGAAGATTTCTTTTCCAAGGTCTATTAGTTAAGCCGCAAAGAAAGTTTTACAGAATAAGAGTCCTTTTAAAAAAGATAGTGTGAGAATGCTGTTAATGTGAATTTTTGATAGTTGAAAAATCTGTTTCTCTCTGAATTTCACAAATCTATTTATGTTCACATGAAAATTTTGTGTAACATTTTAGCTTCACATCTATTCAAATCAAATATCTAGGAAATCTATTTGATTTCTCTGCTACATTGTATAATTACTTCTCCTTTAACAATCTTCAAATATTCATTTGTTTCTCTCTAATTAATAAATTTTGCTGCATATGTGCTTTCTTTAGCTTTCACTTTGGTTTCATAATAATAAAAAATTGTCCCTATTAACTCACTGATTATCTAACAGTGTCTATGGTTTACATTTAGTTTTGTAATCAATCTTCAGTTTATTTTTGTATGTGGGGTGAGGTATGAATACTGTTTGATTCTTGGACAAGTGGAAATTCAAATGTGCAAGCAACATTTATTGAAAAGACTACCTCTTTACCATTTAATGTGTTTTTGCCCTGTGTCAAGAATCAGTTGTTTATAAGAATACAGACTTACATAAAGGTGCTCGGCTCTTTTTATTGGAAATTCATATCTGTCCCTGTATCTGTATGAGGCTGTTGGGACTTCTGTGGCTGTGTAATAGGTCTTAAAGTGGGGAAGTGGGAGGTATCCAGCTTTGTTTTTCTTCTTAAGTTGTGCTTTGTCTAGGCTGGGTCTCTTTTCTCCTCCAGATACTATTGTGATGTTTGTTTGTTTGTTTGCTTCATATCTTTAAAGAATGATTCTAGGGTCTGTATCAGAATTGCTTTGCAGTTATCAGTTTATAGAGGTAATATTGACTTTTTCAGAATGTTAAATATTCCTTTCCCGGAACATGGAACCTTCTTTCTTTAGGTTTCTTGCACTAGTGTTTTATAGTGTATTTTTTAAAAAAATATTTTGTTTCTCTGATTAGATTTACTTTTAAGTATTATTTCATTGCTTGTGTGGCTTTTTTAAATAATATAGCTTTCTTGATTTCCTTTTCAGAGCTCACCTCCTTACAGGAAGCAAATTGATTTTTATACCTTGATCTTGTATCTTACTTTCCTGCTAAATCTCAATTATTTCAAACAATTTTCTGTTTGAATACATGTAACTTTCTACATATAGACTGAAGTCATCAGAAAACATGGAGGTTTTAATGTCTTTACCAATTTGCATTTCTTTAGTTTCTTTTTGTTGTCAAACAGCTCTGCCTACAATTTTCAGCACATATTTAGTGAGAATGATGATAACGTAAAGTTTGGTGTAGTTCCCATTTGCTGGGGAAATACTTTCAGTTTCTCACAAACAAAGGAGATTTTTACAGTTGGTTTTGTATATGCATCCTTATTGTGATATGGTTATGTGGCGTTCATGTGCTTATGTTAATTTCATGATTGAGATGTAGGGGTGGAGTCTAGCCTGTTAATCTGGATATAGTAGCCAATAAGACCTCCATGTGGGCATGGTTTTCTCCTGAGAATTCTGGGAAATCTTGTGGTATTTCCCTGTTGGAAATGAGAAGCTATCTCCCCATTGTTGGGAGTTAGTCTCAGAGACAACAAACTATGGACAAGACAAGATGGCAGCGTCCGAGGAGCTGAAGGAGCCAAAGGAGAAGCCACATGGCCTTATTTGGATGGATCCAGACTTCTGAAGCTTGAGAAGCTATGTAGAGATCCCTGCCAGAGCTAAGTTGCTTCTACCACCACTGGATGCTGTTAATGGGCCCTGGACCCTGGAAGCGAGGAGCCAGGGGAAGATCCCTGCCAATGCCAGGACTCTGCACCCACTGGCCTGTGACTTTGTGAGTTGAAAGGAGGCTTTATACACTGGTATCATGCATGTGAGCTAATATCAGACTTATGATTTTTAACTGGACTGGGTTGGGATGCTTTCTCAATGTCCCATTCCTCTTGTATATAAACCCTTTCCTTATATCCATATGCTTATCTATGAGTTTATTTCTCTAGTCTACCCAGACAGACACATTATGGTACTGAGAGTGGAGTACAGGAGAAACAAATCATAAGATGGAAAGTAGATGTATGTTTGACTTGTGCCTCATGGAATTATTACTTCTTTGGCCAGCGAGAAGTCAGCTATATCCTTGCAGTTTGCTGAGTTATTTTCTGGAAACAATATGGGAAGTTAAAGTTTTGATTATTTTGTTTGGATGCTGTTTTTGGCTATTTCTATATTAAATGAATACTGTTAATGTATATCTTGAGCTCCTGGGTAAAAGCCACCATTTGAAAGTCTAATAACCTTTGCTGCTAAAAGACAATGGTTAAGAAGGCCAAAATGTCTGAACAAAAGCATGAATCTGTTTTGGTACCATCAGAGATCTAATTCAATGTTTTTGTGTAAACAGTAGTTTAGATAATGATATAGATAAGCTTGATAAGTATTGACCTTGACTGTTTTAAGAATTAAGTTTAATTTCTGACTCTATTCTGCTTACACTGATTTCTTTTTGCCTAGTATTGTAAATATAAGGATGTATAGAAATGTTTATTGGGAAATATGAAGAGAAAGTTTGCAAATTCAGTTGCCTCAAATCAAGCACTGACCTCTAGAGGGTTTAGGACTCAGCTTCAAAGACATCTCTGAAGAGATTAACCCCACTTTGTCCTTAGATGGGTTTACATCACACCTAGAAAGACTTCTCTGAAGAAATTAGCCCCATCCAGTCTTTTGGAGTACTCAGGATACTTGTATTCTGGGAAAAAGTCAGACTGACTGATAAGATAAAGAAGGATAAAGTCTGTTTCTTTGGAAAATCCTGACTAGTGACTATTTTCAGAAGAGAAGAAATCTGGAACCATGAAGCTGACTCCTCTCTGGGACTGAATGTTACAGGAAACTTGTGGAAGGCTGAAATGCTTGTTAGGTAACCACCCAGATTTACTACTTGTCAGTGAAAGTAGGAGAAATGCAACAAAAAAGAAAAGGGTTGACTTTGGCCCATGACACTTGTGGACTTGGTTCACAGCAAATAGTGTGCAAATGAGGTCCGCATACAATTGATGTATGTACGGATTGTGAGGGGAGGTATATGAGTACCCAATAAAATGATTCATTTAATAAATAGGGGGGAGGGGAAATAGGAACTGTTTTTTTAAAGAGGGGTTTATACCAAGGCTCAAGTGGAAAATGTTTGAAATAAATGTGGCAACATGTGTGCAAATGTGCTTGATAAAGATAATGCATTGAATATTAAGAACCACATGATAATATCGATAAATGTGGAAAAAGCATTCAAGAACATCCAACACCAATTCCTATTTAAGACATTTGAGAAGATAGGAATGGAAGGAAAGTTCCTCAAGACAGTGCAAGCTATATATGAAAAACCAACAGGCAATATGATAGTCAATTGAGAAAAGACTAGCACAATCCCACTGAAAAAGGGCACCAAACAAGGATGACCCTTGTCTCCACTCTTATTTAATATCATACTGTAAGTTCTAGCTAATAGCATAAAGCAAAGAAAAGACATCAAAGGTATTAACCTGGGAAAGGAAAAGGTGAAACTATCGCCATTTGTAGATAATATGATTTTGTATGTAGAAAATCCCAAAAATTCCACAAGGGGAGAGAGAGAGAAGCAGTAGAGGAGTATGACAAAGTGGCAGTATAGAAGATCAGCAAGCAGATCACACTGCTCTACACATCAGATAATTCCACAGAAGATATTAAAAAGTGGTACCTTTCAGAATATCCAAGCACAAATTAAACTATCTAGGGATATACCTGACCAAAAGAATAAGAGAACTATATGAGGAAAATTTCTGAACTCTATTACAAGAACTCAAGAGTGACCTTGACAGATGGAAGAATATCCTATGCTCGTGGATTAGAAGACTCAATATAGTAAAGATGTCAGTACTACACCAGGCACTATCTAAATTTAATGCAATTCTGATACAAATACCCTTACCTTTCTTCAAAGAAATGGAAAAATTAATTATCAACTTCATATGGAGAGGGAAGAAGCCCAGAATTAGTAGATACCACCTCAAAAAGAAGGACACAGTGGGAGGACTTGCTGTGCCTGGATTTAACACATATTATATTGCCACCATAGTCAAAATGACATGGTATTGGTATAATGATAGATACTCAGACCAATGGAAAATAATTGAAAACCCAGAAATAAAAGCATCAGCATACAGACAATTGATCTTTGATAAGGGCCCAAAAATATCAAATGAGAAACAGATACCCTCTTCAACAAGTGGTGCTGGAAAAAAATGAAGCAAGAGCCTTATCTCACTCCATGCACAAGAATAAATTCAAGATGGATTTTGAGTTAAAACCCCAAACTATTAGAGCCAACAGTGAGATAATTGGGACCAACCTGAGAACTTTGTCACAGGGAATACACAGACTATCAGAAATAGGGTAGGGCACAAACACAGAGAAGGCACAAATTGACAAGTGGGATATACTAAAGAAAAAATATCTGTGTACATCAAAAGAATTCACCAAGAGAATAATAAGAGAGTCCACGGGCTGGGAAAACATCTTTAGCAATCAAATGACGGCCTCATTACTAAAATTTGCAATATCCTGATAGCGTCCAAAAAAAAAAAAAAGATAAAACTAACTTGAGGAGGTGGGCAAGAGACCTGAACAGAATTTTCACAGAGACAGAAATCCAAATGGCCAATAAACAGAAGTCTGAATTCTCAATAAACATATGAGAAAATGTTCCTGATCATTATCCATAAGAGAAATGCAAATGAAAGCAGCAATAAGATATCACCTAAAACCCTCAAACATAGCCCATTTCAAGTAATCAGAAAGCAATAAATGTTGAAGGGGCTGTGGGGACACAGGATTCCCATCCACTGCTGGTGGACCTGTAGGTATATACAACCACTATAGAAGTTGATTTGGCTGGCTATCAGAAGATGTCGCGTCTAGAGTCTTAAAGGCTTGAAAGTAAGCAAGCAGCCATCTAGCTCAGAAGCAACAAAGCCCATATAGAAGAAGCACACCAGCTTGTATGACCAAAAGGTGTCAAAGGGGTCAATTATCAGCCTTCAAAGAACTAAAAATCATAGCACTGTGTTTCCATCTTCCTGATTTGATCACTGAAGACAAATGTGTGAATAAGTAGATGTGGTTAAGTGAGCTGATATTGCCCGGGTATCAAGAGATATAGCATCTGGGGTCTTAAAGGCTTGGAAGTAAACAAGTGGCCATCCAGCTCAGAAGCAACAAAGCCCACATGGAAGAAGCACACCAGTCTATATGATGATAAGCTGCCGAAGGGATCAGGTAACAAGCATCAAAGAACTAAAAATTATATCACTATAAATGAGGGGTTGTACAGATTGGGGAACCAAAGCCCAGGAATAGGTGAAGCAACATCCCTTTACAGAGCGGTCACAGGAAGGAGATGAGCAAGTCAAGGTACAGTGTCACAACAATGAAATATACTACTTTCCTCTAGTCTAAAATGCTTTCTCCCCTGCCTCTATCATAATCCTAATTTTACCTTGCAAATCCAGCTAGACCTTGGAATGGACACTGGTATGGATAGGAGCCGGAAACATGGGGAATTCAGGACAGATGATCTCTTCAGGACCAGTGGAGAGAGTGGTGATACCGGGAGGGTGGAGGGAAGGTGGAATTGAATGGCGGAACCAATGCAGGGATCTACATATAACCTCCTCCCTGGGGTACGGACAACATGAAAGTGGGTGAAGGAACACATTAGAAAGTGTACGATATGACAAAATAATGACAATTTGTAGTTTGTAAATTATGGGCTCATGGGGAAGGGGGAATGTGGAGGGAGGGGAAATATGGGGAGCTGATACCGGGGGACTAATTAGCAGGAGGATGTTTTGAGAACACATCTTTCCTGGTTTTAAAGCAGGCAGCATCCCCTTGTTCTATTCAAAGAACTGCATTTTGATCCATGTGTAAGTTCTACATGAGAAAAATAAAGTGTTCTGGAATTCCCATTTTTCTCAAAGTTGTGCATCAGCATAGTTGAATGCCTTGGAGCAATCAATAAAACTCAAGTTATCATCCTTCTGCTATTCTTCGTTTTCAGCCAGGATCCATCAGACATCAGCAATGGTACTCTTTGTTCCATTCCCTCTTCTCACTCTCTGGCAGCTATATCTACATAGTTGGGGTTAGGACCAGCTCACAGACCTCATTAGCTTCCTGCTTCATGTCAGTATGTTGTACTCATGTCTTGGAACACTGGGATGAGGTCTAGTTCTTACTCCTCTTTTCTGTGGAGATATAAACAATACCCTCCCCTTGGGTGAATTGATGCCCTATTCCCCAGCTATCCATGCCTTCTTCCCTCCTTTCCTTTCCTTTCCCTTTCCCTTTCCTTTCCTTTCTTTTCCCCTTCTTTCAAAGTAGCTGCCATATGTATCCTGGATTGGTTCTGACCCATGTCACGGTACCTGGACCTTACCCCAGGAATGTGTGTATATAGTACCTTTTCCCTTATGCCTCTTTTATAATTTTAAGTTTACTCAGGGGACTCGTGTACTGTCCTTTTTTGCTTGGCTTACTTCGCTTACCATGTTTTCCTCTAATTCTTCCCATGAGTCGATGTGCTTCAAGTGTTCATCGTTGCTTTTTAGGCATGCATAGTACTTCATTGAATGTATCTAGTATAGTTTTTTTTTAATCTATTCACCCCTTGACAGAATTTGGGCTTGTTTCCAACTCTCTGCTATTGTGAACTGCATCGTGATGAACACTGGAGCACACATGTCTGTCTAATTTGTTTCTTGCCTCTTCTGGGTATATCCCCAGTAGGGGGATTGTTGGGTCATATGGTATCTTGATTTCCATCTGTTTTAGATTTTAGATATTGCCAAATTAATTTACATAATGGTTGTGCATACCTACAGGTCCACCAGCAGTGGATGAGATTTCCTATCTCACCAAAGCCCCTCCAACACTTGTTACTCTCAGATACTTTGAATTAGGCTATCTTTGAGTGTGTTAGGTACTATTTCACAGTAATTTTCATTTGCATTTCTCTTATGAATAATGATCAGGAGCATTTTTTCACATTTATTGGCCATTCTGATTTTTTTCCCTTTGAAACTTGTGTTCAGATCCTTTGCCCATCTCCTCAGTGGGCTTTAGTTTTCTCTTATTAAAAGCTAGCAGAGTTTGTAGATTTTATTAATACGACCTTTTTCTGATACATCTTTGCTGAAGGTGTTTACCTAGTCTTTGAGCTCGCTTATTATGCTCAGTGAATTCTGTCCAAGTACACAGGTGTTTTATCTTTGGTATATCCCATTTGTCAATGTGTGCCTCCTCTGTATTTATGTCCATCCTTTTTTCCAAGAGCCTATGTATTCATTTCTTGCACCAAAGTTCTCAGGTTTGCCCCAAATCCCTCATTGAGGGGACTCATATTTTGAGGTTTTACCTTAATTCTGTGATCCCCATGAGTTTGTTCTTGCAAAAATAGTGAGGTAAGGGTCTTACTTCATTTTTTTCTGCATGTACATATCCATTTTTCCAGCACCACTTGCTTAAGAAGGCATCCACTTTCCATTTGATTTTGGGGTGGCCCTTATCAAAGATCAGATGTCTATATGCTAATGATTTATTTCTGGATTTTCAGTCCATTTCCATTGGTCTGGTTATCTGTCAATCTATCACTACCATATTGTTTTGATCACTTTGGCTGTAATAGTTGCTAAAGTCAGATAAAGCAAACTCTCCCACTTTGTCCTTCTTGAGGAATTCTCTGGTAATTCTGGGCTTCTTCCCTCTTGGTACTAAGTCTCCCTCTCTTATGCATGTCGTTAGGTTCAGGGTGTCTTCTGACATTGCCTTTTGTTTCTCCTAGTTTTTTCCATTGAGTTTATTTAGCCTGGTTGCTGTTTACATGTCATTTTAGAAGAGCTGGTG
The DNA here is from genome assembly GCA_004026705.1 of Nesogale talazaci. Classification (NCBI taxonomy): domain Eukaryota; kingdom Metazoa; phylum Chordata; class Mammalia; order Afrosoricida; family Tenrecidae; genus Nesogale; species Nesogale talazaci. Next base: position 63,358 of record PVJH01006736.1, read on the forward strand.
CCATTTTCTATAGAATTAAAGAACACTGTGCTCCCTTTGGGTGACTCGTAGGAATGCTTCCTTGAACAGCTTGCAATTGACTGCACTGGGAGGTCAGGTTACTGCTTGATTCTCCTGTGGTTTCCCTCATTTCCTGACCCATCAGTGTTCTGCTATTTGCAGGACAAGTTGGATGGTCCTCTCAAGGGATGCTGGGCAGGTGGTTGTGAGCACGTGAGAATGGCATGGCACTGGTAAGCCCAAAGTCCACAGCTCTTCAAAAGCTAGTGGATCTGTGTCTAATTATCTTTATGATGTTTCTCCTTTGACCTGGAAACATTTGTCCTTTGACCTGGAAACGTTTCCCTCTCCGTGGCTCTCTGGTGCTAATTTTCTGTAGAGTTCCTCAGGTGTGTGCTTGCTGGAACTCTGGAATCTCTTGCTCCGCCCACTCATCTCAATATAGCATCTTTTAATATAGTTTTTTATGTTCCACCTATCTACTTTCTAAAGCTAATTTTGTGTTGTCATTTATGTTATGTAAGGTTGCTTTTAAATGTCTGTAGTCTATAACATATCATTTATTAAGGACTTCTTCAGAAATAATTTAAATCCTATCACATGTCTCATTTTCAGTGTGTCTTTGACTTTTGGAAATGTAGACTTCAATTAAATACTCAAACACCATTTTGTTAATTTTATTTTAAATTGTGCTAGACTTTTAGCAGCAATTGTAGAATATTGCTTTCTATAATTCAACTATAGGTCTGATTAGCTCCTAATTAAATGGTTTGGAAAAATATATAGAAATTATGATAGACTAAATAGAGAACAGTTGTGTTATTAAAGCAAACTAGAGTGAGACTGGTTTTCAAAAAACAGAGTTACAATTTGTAGAGTTAAGTAGAAATTATAACCAGGAAAACAAGTTTTTGTAACAGCGTAAGCAGAAGCTAAGGAATCCATTGTGGTGGTTTTCAGGTGCCATTGAATCAGTTCAAACTCATAGACACTCTTTGTGCAACAAGATAAAATACCTCCATGTCCTGTGCCATCTCATAGAACTCATCCATTGCAGAGGAGCTAGACACAAAGAGTGAAGGTCAGAATTTAGGAATCTTGATGTTACCCAAACAAGTCTTGAACATTATATTTGTAAAATTGGAAAATGCCTTCCTGAGATAGAAAGAAATCTTACAAGCAATTAAGAGCCATGTTTTTTTTTAGAAAATTACTTTAAGCAATAAATCATATTAAGTGTAAAATCGCATTCATACTGAAAATTACTTCAAATCTCAAGGGAATTGATCAATTTTGATGATGAAATACAATAAATCTCAAGACTGCATTTTAGGAATGTCAAGAACAATCAATTAGGTGGTGCATAAAATTCTATAGGCATATACATAGCTATAAAATCCCCACTTAATAGTAATTTTAAGAAAATTCTAAGATGTTAATATAAATAACCATAGAACAGCTACTTTTGATTGCATGTTTCTATTTTTATTGCAAATTTTCTTATGATATATTATTACCAGGTCTAAGAACATGAAATACAGACATGATATGAGATGATGTTTCTTTTGAAAAAGTTAGGATGATGTCAGTCAAGTTCTTCATGACTATATAATTTGATGGCATTATGTAGAAATATAATAATTCTAATACTTATAACTGAATGTTTTTTGTTCCTTTTACTTGATGATTATCAAAGTTCTGACTTTTTGTTACAACAAGTATGCTATGTAATATAATTGAGGTGAACTTACTTATCTTACTATGACTCTTCTACATCTATATTTCACCAAGCAATTGAGTTGCACTCTGAAAACAAGGCTTGTGCAACATTAATAGTGAATATTGTTTGTGAGTTCTTTGCGGCCATGGCAACAAGTGATCCAACCAAATATAGCTATAGAGTAGTGTTGGAGGAACAGTTGGTGTCAGAATATATAAAAAAGGAAGATTGTGGATATTTTGCTGATACCTGCCCTGTGATGAAAGGGTCCATAGGAAATCAGAGATCAGTCCTGGAACCATAATGTGTTAGTCTGGGTTGACCCGAGAAGCACATCATAAAGATAGAGGGTAGATATTTGCTTGACTTTTGCCTCATGGTAGTGCTTCTTCTTTGTAGTCAGAGATCAGATATGTCCACACAGTTTGCTGGGTTGTTTTCTGTAAAGAATCTGGAAAGTTAAAATTTTGACTACTTTGTTTGCTTGTTATATTTGGTTACTCCTAATGGAAATGGAGAAAATCAATGGGATTAATGTATATTTTGAGCACAGGGGGCGAAGTCGCTGTTTGAATTTCTCAGAAATTCTGCTTAGGGAAAATGGCTAACAGAAAAAGGTCTAATTAGCTCACAGAAACAGTGGCTCTGATTTGATGCTGTAAGAGGCCTAATCCTATATATTGTATCAGTAGAATAGTTTAGATAAGGATTACAATAAGATAAATATGGACAGAACTTGACCGCTTTGAGAATTGAGTTTAGTATTTGTTCCTATTTTCTTTTTACTGATTTCTTCTCCTTAATATTGTTGATATCAGGATTTATAGAAATTGTTGTGGGGAAGTATGAAAATAGGAAGCTTGTAAACCCACTTGCCACATACCATTAACTTGATCTTTAAATGGGTTTTAGGGCACATCTGAAAAAAAAGGTTCTGAAAAGAAAAGCACCTCCAAATCTTTACAGTACTCAGGGTATTGGCATTGCTAGAGACGTGACTCAGAGTTATTGGAAGATTGAAGAAAAAGGAAGCCTTTCAATGTTTGAAGCTTGAATGAGCAGTTTTTGCCAGTGGGTATAAAATATCTGGGAACAGGAAAAAAAAAAGTCACACTAAGACTGAACATTAAAGGGAACCCGTGGCACCCAGAAATGCTTGCTAGATGACCACCTTGATTCACTTGTTAAGGGGAAGTGGGAGAAATGCAGCAATAATGAAATGGGTTGAGTCCGGACCCAGAAACCTGCAGACCTGGTTTAGAAGAACTAGAGGAGAAGATAAGAGTGGGTTGACTAGTCTGGCATTCAGGTCTAGAACAAGGAGGTTGGCTTGTTGAGAATTTGTGATACTGTCCATGGTCTGGAGGTGCGGGGACTAATGGGCACTCTGATAAGCCTAAGTGAAACCACCTGCATTGAGCTGACCAGACCTGACCAGATAAAAGGAAGATTTTTGAGCCTGTGAAGTGGTGCATATTGCTGCTGACTTTATATATGGCCTCTTCCGATTTGACTTTGCTTATGGATGTGGATTTAACAAGGTTCCCACTGGAATGAAGATTCTTCATTTCAAAGAATATGATTGTCTCCTCGGCACAATATATAGAAGACACAATTTGGATTGCTGAAAGTAAGGTGGATTTGAAGTACTAAGTGATAAAGACCAAAGACTTTTGCTTTCAATACAGATCAATACAAATACAACAATATAACAATATAAATACAGCTCAATATAAAAACAAATTTGATCCTCACAACTAGATCAGTAAACCAAGTCCCCAAATCATTGATGCCATTGATGTTGTCAAAGACTTTATTTTACAATTTGTAAATTACTAAGGGCTCAAGGGGAAGGGGTGGGGGAGGAAGGGCAATATAGGGCACTGATAATGGGGGACCTGGAGGGAGGGAGAATGTTTTGGGAGTGATGATGGCAATAAGTGTGTAAAAATGGCCTGCATACAACTGATGTTGTTAGGGATTGTGATGGGAGTTATATGGGTCCCCATAAAATGATTCATTAAAAAAAGGGGGGGAGGGGAAAGGGAAGTTTTTTTTTTTTTTAAAGAGGTGCTTGTACCAAGGGCTCAAGTGGAAAATGTTTGGAAATGCATGTGGCAACATGTGTGCAAATGTGCGTGATACAAATGATGTACTGAGGGCTGAGCCCCGGTGGCGTAGTGGTTGTGCGCGGAACTGCGGCCCACTTGGATGGAGGTTCAATTCCAGCAGTGGGCCTGGGCCTCCTACTCCCACCACAGGAGAGCAGTGATGCCCCCACCCCCCCCAAAAAAAAAACAAAAACAAACAAAAACAAATGATGTACTCAATGTTGTAGTAACTGTAAGAAACCCCAATAAAATTATTTAAAAATTTTAAAAATTTAAAAAATTAAATTAAAAAAATTTTATTTTAATCAGGTTTGTATACTTTGGACATATTATCAGAAGAAGCTGGAAAAGATCATCATGCTTGGTAAAGTAGAGGGGAATACAGCATAAAAGAGAATTACTGTCAGCAAATTGCATTCATTGATCTAGGAGCTTCAACACTTGGCTCAAACATTGTAAAGATAGAACAAGCCTATGCAGTATTTCCTTCTACTGTATATGGTGTCACCATGGGTGAGAACTGACTTAATAGCACCTCACCTCTTGAATATAGCATTTTTTAGAAATAAAAGTCTGTGTCGTAGTGGGGAAATGTGATTCAGAGTTCCTCTGTAAAGTAGTGAAGAACAGAAATGTCACCTTGAGGATTAAGATGCACCTGACCCAAGTCGTGGCATTTAACTAGCATCTCATATGCATGTGAACTCTGGAGAAAAAAATAATTATTGTCACAAATGTATCTGTCTTGGACAAAAAAATTTCCTAAGAATATATATTGTTAAACTTTGTCTTCCGTACTTTGGACATATTATTGGGAGAAATCAATTCCTGAAAAAATAATTTTATGCTTGTTAAAATTCAAGGAAAATGGAAGGCCCCTGATGAGATAGATTTACCCAGTGAGTGCAACAATTGATTAAAATATAACAATTTTGAGGATGATACCTGATGGGACAGTGTTTTTCTGTTTTGTACGCAGTCAGCACCTGATAGCTCAGCATTATTCTGTCTTGTCTGAGAGATACTGATACAGTGTGAACCTACTTAACTGTGTCCACCCGTAAGCCTACTCACCCTGAAGAAGAGACCTATTGGCAAGAAGAAAGAAAGAAGCTTAAAACACATACAGTTTACCTTCCAGATGAGTATTGATTAAATGCGGGGGTGGGGGAATTTAAATGAAAAAAAAGGCAAAGTAAAAGTAAAAACCTGGCTGAAACTCATTTTACATTGATGCTATTCTGATGAAAGGAAACAGGAGGCAGGCCCAATGTTGCTGGCTGTGTTGCTGTTCTGTGCGTACTTGTGGAGGAAGATTCCCTGCAGGAAAAATGGGGAATGTGTGCCTAGCTGAAGCCACCCATTCAGAGCATTAGCAAGGGTCCCTAACAGTTCCCTAGGAATGCATATAGATGTGGTCATAAACCATTCTTATATCAAATACTAGTTACAACATTTCTTGTTTTAATTTGCACAGTTAACAGATTTCTTGTTTAAATTTGCACAGTTACACAGCTGCAGGTGATAGCAAGACACTCCCCCAGCTAGAAGGGATAATTTCTCCCAGTCCATAGTATCCCCCCATTGGCCCCTCATGAAAATAAAATTTTGTTTCTTATATTTGTTCCTTTTCAGGTTTGCAGCTCTGTACCTACACATAGGGATTTTCTCAATTTTAGGGGAGTGGGGTTTAAACTCATGCAGGAGGAAAATGGCACTATGTAAACCTTTCATTAATGGGGAAAATGAGTTTGATTCACTTAATTTCAGGGGGAAATGCAATTGTGTATAACCAAATTTGTTGGCACCACTATCAAGGTGCTAACTTCATCTCTACTTGTCGAGTGAATACTTTTGTATCTTAAATAATTTCATTCTAAAGCTGATCTTATCTAAACTATTAACTATTAACTATTCTTTCAGTTATGCAACTATGTATGTAGACCTTTATCTTTGATTAAATATGGGATGGCTTTGTATTTTTATTGAGTTCTGCCTATCTTGAATAATAAAACCTTTTCGCTTCACACCTAACAGATTGCTATTTTTCTCTTTTGACTATAGGGAAAAAAAGAAATGAGTCTGTCTTAGTAGCCATTAATTAAAACAGCTATTACAAGAAAAAAATGACTAATAAATGTAGGAGCTTTAAAGAATTTTTTCCAAAATAGATACCTACATTCACTGATATATAAGTTCTACAATTAACTATTTTAAAATTATTGTATGGAAAAGTCGCAAAATAGGAATTGTATCAATGCAAACGTTTTAAATGAGAATTAATTCAGAAGAATGGTGACACATGGCCTAAGCACAGGATGCTAACGGAAGAATCAGTGCTGTAAACATTCTCGTGTCTCCATAGAAAAAATACCTGGAATCTGCTTTCTGGAAGTTTGCCAAACCAAACAAAAAAAAAAAACCCACTGACATACTTTTTATTTAGCGAGAATAACCCTATACAGTTTCCCAGGATGTAAATCTTTAAGGGCGCATCTTTCTTGCATGGTGCAGCTGATGATTTCAACGGTCGACCTGGTGTTTAGCAAATCTGTACAGAAATCCATTGCAATAATAGCACCCCTTTTTAATGCTTACAGTCTAGGAAATCCTATGGGAGCATTTGCCTCCATTCCATAAGGTTTCTATGAATTAGATGTTGTTAAATGGTTCAAGACACCAGCAAAATGAATAGAAACTTAATTGCATAGAATTATACTGCTGTGCTGTTTTGAACCAAGGAGATGGCTAACCTCAGAAAACATAAACAGCAAATCCATCTTCTCGAGGGTAGGATGTAAAAACAGATCAAGAAATGTTTGTAAAGATAGGATGGGCCTTAAAAAGATTACAAGAGTGCTTTTTTTTTCCTATGTCACTGACCAGCATACATATTAAAAAAACTAAAAGGGGGCATCTTTTAGACTTGGAGTCTAAATAAATTGTTTCTCTGCAGAAATATGTGAGTTAGTTAAAATGGGTCTAGAAAATAAACTACATGATATCCCAAACAGACATATGTTGCCCTTTTCATGTTCTGAATAAGATTCCAGGGAGACTGTAAATGTTCTTTCAGTTCATATGTATTTGAAAGGCGATTACAAATGCTGCCTTTCTTATTTCAAGCATTTCATGAAAATCCTCAGGTTTTGAAGTTCCCTTTATGCTTTAAGCTTCCTTAACTTGGATCATTATAATGTAGTAATGACTAGTATTTTGTTTCCCTCTTTGTTTCCTTGTTATTTTCTTTACTATTAAATTAGCTCGATTGCTCTATTCCTCTGTGTTAAATACTCTAATAAGCATAGAAAAGACTTGGGAAAGTTGTTTGGATAAACTAAGATTATTTGGCCTTGTCGCTTGACAAAGGAAATTCATGCATGAAGGGAATTATATAATCTGGAACAACTCTCATACTCTAAATCCCATTTTAATAGCTGGCTTTAAGGATATGTGAGGGAATGAAATCAAAGACATATGTGGAGACATTCTTGACATTCTTTTCAAATTATAAGTACCAAATATACTTGGATGATACAAAAACCAAACTGGAATAAAAATTCCCTGCCATGGGTTCCATTCTGAACATAACAACCCTCAACAGCAGAGAAGAACTGAGCCTTATGTTTTTTGAGACAGTACATTTTTATGGAAGCAAACAGAATAACCGTTCTCCTCGTGACATACCATTCAAAATATACTCTCTGCCCTCTTTTGCAGATGGGTATTGACTTATAAACAGTTTGGTCGGTGATATACAAGCTAATTCTACTGGATTGTTATTTTTAAAACAACAATTAAAAAACAAAACCCACTGTCATTGAATCGGTTCCAATGCATATCGACCCTAATAGACAGAGTAGAACAGCCCTTGTGGGATTCTAAGACTGTATCACTGAGGGGATAGAAAGCGTCCATCTTTCTTCCACATAGCAGCTTCTGGTTTTCTACTGTTTTTGCTGTTATTTACAGTAAATGTCTGAATAATAAAAATATTTAATGTTTCAAAAAAGTAGTAAAACACTATAATAAAAGATTCTGTTAAAAAAGCAATATACTCTGTGTGATTGGATTTGTATTTCTATCCAAGTATCTCATTCTAGAGAAGACATTAGTTATTTGGTGGGATTAGCATGTGAAGAAAAACAAACTCTCACAAGTACAGCACTTTTGAGTAGTCCTCTGTGCAGATTTCTTTTGTCCATTGTTGGTTGTTATAGGTAATTCAAACGCATAACAATGCCAGTTATGCACGGAACTGCTTCACAGGCTTTTCAATGTTGTACTATTTTGGAAATAAATAGTCATTTCCCTCTTCTTTAGTAAATAGAAAGGTCTTCTTCATACTCAGTAACAATGTGATAGATAATTCAATAGTCTTCAACTTATGAAGGAGTTTTTATTTTCTTCTTTTGTCATTGTTTTTTAATCATTTATGCTCATTTTATGTCCTACAACTAAACCTGTCCAAAGTAAATTTGTTGAATAAACAATCTTGCAATGTGACCATTTCCAGTGGCTTGACAAAATGATCAATGCTTTCATAATTATCCTACAATTAAAGGAAGTTATTGTGTATATGTAAGCTTAGGAAGATGAAACAATACTGACATTTGCTTTTATAACATCCACATACAGGTAATGAAACTCAGAAGTTACCAATACCATGTATAGTCATTTTTTAAAAAAGTGTTTCCTGTTTCTTTAAACAAAGATTTCTTTTAAGATTAAGCTTTTGACATAGTAAACATATTTTTAAATTATTAAATCCCCTTTGAGTACAAATAGATATGGGTTCACAGATAGTCTACACAAATTGACTTTTTTTGGAGTTCGAGCTAGTATGAATTATAAAATTGCCTATATATCCCATGATAGTTAGTCTTTTTTATTCCTTGTGTGTTTGTTAATATAAAATAGAATATAAAATTCTGACTCCAATATATTGAAATTGCTTATAAATAGCATGAAATATAATTTCAATTTTTCATGGTTGTTGTCTGTGAGTATATTGAAGAAAGATATTGTCACGGAACATTTGCAATAAAATCCTGTTTATGGCTTCTTTACGAACTGAGTGCTGTGCTTATAAGATACAGTATCTTGAAAAAAATGCTGATCCCTTTTACAAGTTTAAGGGAAAGTGTATTTCAGAAATCGTTGGTTTTTAGAAGTGAGAGTGAGTATATATTGTATGACTTCTTACTCAGTTACAGGAATATGACTTTTAATAAATGGTTGACCTTCAGAAGTGCAAGACAGTAATAGATTGGCAGATCAAAGTTCTCCTTGGGTAACTGAGAGGGCTTCATAGTCACTTTTGAAAGTTATTTGTTATTAAGGCCAACAAATAGATATTTCTTTAAAAAATATAGACACACTCTCAAGTACAATGAGAAAAGAATACCTATAGGCCATTGAGTAATAAGAAAACAAATTTTCCCATGTACATCTTATGATATACTAAATGAAAAGGCAACACAGAATAAGAAATTTCAGGTTAGTTCTGCAGATTTGACTAATGATGGCAGTGAAATTTCTGTTTGAGAACTCAGAGTCAAATTCAATTGTCTTTATGTAGTTTATCCATGTTGCGAAATATCCATTGTAATTTGAGACAAACCAAATTTAGGCTAGATAGAAAAAAAAATTAAATTTTTATAAAGCATTTTATTGAGGGCTCTTACAGCTCTTATGACCATCTGTATATTAATTGCATCAAGTGCTTTTGTACATATGTTGCTATTATAATTTTCCAAACATTTTCTTTCTACTTGAGCCCTTGGTATCTGCTCCACTTTTCTCCCTCCCTCCAACCTTCATGACCCCTTGAAAAATTATAAATTATTATTTTTTTCATATCTTACACCATCACTGTCTCCCTTCACCTACATTTCTGCTGTTTGTCTCCCTGGGGATATGGTATGGGAGTTATACATAGATCATTGTGATTGATTCTCCTTCTCGTCCCCTTTTCCCCACACTTTCTCCCCAATCTCCTGGTGTCACTACTTGCATTACTGTTCCTGAGGGGTTTATCTGTCCTAGATTCTATGTATCAAGAGCTCTCTTCTGTACCAGTGTACATACTCAGGTCTAGCTGAAATTGTGAGGTAGAACTGGAGTTATAATAGTGGTGAGGAGGAAGCATTAAAGAATTGGAAGAATGTTGTGTGTTTTGTTGGTGTTATACTGCATCTTTGCTGACTTGTCCCTTCCTTGTGATCCTTTTGTGAGGGGATGTCCAATAGTCTATTGATGGGCTTTGGTTCTCCATTTTAGAACCCCTCATTCACATTGATATTATTGTTTGTTTGGGTTGTTCTGATGCCTGATTTCTGATCCTGTTGGCACTTTGTGATCACACCAGCTTCCATGTGGGCTTTATTGCTTCAATGTGGGATTTATTGCTTATATGCTATATGTCCACTTATTTAACTTCAAGGTTTTAATACCCCAGATGCTATATCTTCCAATAGATGGGCACCATCAACTTTCTTCACCATATTTGTCTATGTATCCATTTGGACACCAGTGATCTTTTCGGGAAGGTGAGTATCACAGAATGTCAGGTTATTAGAACAAAATGTTCTTGCATTGAGGGAGGATTTGAGTAGAGGCCCAATGTCTATCTGCTACCTTAGTACTAACATGTAAATATGTATACATTGATCTATATCACTATCATTATATATTAATATATTTACATGTATACATGCCTACATTTATACCTCTATAAATATCTTTTGCCTCCTAGTTATTTCCTCTATTTCATTTTACTTAGCAAAAATTTTAAAGCTACGCTTGTTTATTTAGTTTGACTACATTAACAGTGGTGAATGGGCCATGATTAAGCTTTTCAACATTAATTCTAATATGACATCTTCCTCTATTAATAAATCTCAATTATAGGTTTATATGAGAAGCAAGCAGCAAAGCAAGCACATTTAGAAATGCTCTGTGATGAATGGATGGCTTTTTCAGATTATGCAATATTTTACCCAGAAACTAATGTTTTCTTTGTCAATGGGAACTCTCTATTACAATCTACTAGATATGAATATAGAAAAATTGGTATCTGCTGTCCAGGTATCTTCAAAGTGCAACTGTTTATTATTGAATGATATACCATGTGCATTAACTCTCAATAAAATATTTTTTAAGTAACTGTTTTATTAAGAGAGTGTTGTTTAAGTGATAGTGAAAGGGAACGGAAATTGACTCCCTCATATTTTACTAGGAATTCAGTTTAGTTTTCTATATTATATTTTTCAATTTTGTAGCAGCTTCCTACCTAATTTCTGAAAACAACAAATATTAATAACCAACTAATGTTTATTCTGGGATATTTTGTAAATAAACTATAATTCAGATCCAATGTATTTTCTGGTAGATTGTTGGAGCTGGAAGTGAAATATTCCTAGATGACATGTAAACCCCTGGATCTCTTTGAAAAAATATAATTAAATTTGTTTCCACTATCCTGTTTCACTTTGAATTTATCTTTGGGAAGTGATTCTATAAATAACTTCTGTGACTATCTCTAAAAGTACTAGAAATCCTTGAACACTGAGCATTTAATTCCTATTATCTATTCTTTACATAAGGAACTTTGGTACTCTGTCCTATATGGTCATGGTGATCTAAAACTGGATGGCTGTGGGTGGCATACTGGGCTTTGTATTGAAATTGTTAATTTCAACGTTATAAAAATGCAATTGGCCCCCCTGTGGGAGAAAGAGAGGCTGTCTATTACTGTAAAAACGAAAGACAGACATCAGAGGAGTGGGCGAGGGGAGATGTTGGGTAGTGTAGGATATGACAAAACAATAATAATTCATAAAGTATTGAGGGTTGGTGGGGCAGGAGGGAGCAAGGATGGAGGGGAAAGAATGAGAAGCTGATATCAAGTGACTGAGTGTTATGGTGGATAGTTGGAGAATGATAACGGCAGCAGGCATGTGAAGATACTTGGCATACTATATGTATTTATGTATTGTGAAAAGCAAAGTACGAGCCCCCAATAAAATGATTTTTTAAAAAGTACATCCTGGAGTACCCTAGGAAGCAGTGTTATTGTGTTCTGCAAGTGTCACTCTGAAGCCAAATCGGATCAGTGGCAACGAGCTTTCTCCTGGCTATAAGAAGTCCTGTGCCAATGTGGGTTAAGTGATGTGCAGCTCACCTCAAGGTCTGCAATTTGAATGCATCAGCTGGGTGGAAGGGGAATAAGGAGCTTTCTGCTCAGGTAAAGAGTTTCTGTTTTGGAAACCCGAGGGATCTTTTCCATGATGCCCTACGGCATCTCTGTGAGGCAGAATTGCAATGACATCAGCGGTTAATTTCAGTGAGATCCTCTATGAGATTTTGTGAGAGCAGCAATAATTTTTGTGAACTGGGTTATAGTGATTGTGGCTCGATTACACTCTTCAGCAAATATTATTGATGGTCACTGACCTTGCCTTGCAAGCAGAGTCATCCACCATGAACACTGAAGTGCTTGCCCGGGAGCAGCTGAAGTAGGGCAGCTCTAATAGTCTATTTTGTTTTTTAAAGTGTTGGCATTCAAGCTTATTTGTAGGTACATGATAGAGCAATGCTACCCCTTTTCAGTAAACGATGCCACATTTCTTGTTTTCCAATTTCCCAGGTCTCTGTAGTCGCCACTGCTTTCCAACTACAATTGTGATTGTACTAGGGAGTTCATTAGTCAATTCCCTAAACACCCAAGGATCCATTTTATTTAGTCCTGCTGGTTAGTGTATGTTCACACTTTGAAAAAAGTATTCTCTGGTGAATTTTAGTCAGTAGTTATATTTTCTTTTCTTTCCAATCTCATTTTCCTTGCCAACATTGCTTTCTTGGGTTGTTATACTGTTTTTATTTCCTCTGTTCACTATGAGATGTAGACTTAAAAAATGAGCTCATTTTCTCATCACTTCGGAGAAAAGTACATGTGTGTACATTTTTTTGCTATTGTAATCTATATTTTCTAGTGTTTTAAAAAGCTGTTTTATTATAAATCCCCCTTTGCTCTCCTCCTAGATTTATTCATTTATACCTTTTTATTTATTTAGATGTGTCTGCTTAAGTACATTGGAGCTTACTCTTGGACTTCACTAGCATAAGAATATTCCATCGTCTTCTTTTTTGTGTTCTTAAATACACCAAATTAATGCATTAAACTTGAGTTCTATTAACAGCCTCTAGGTGTGCAAATGGTTACGCACTATACTAGTAACTAGTGGTGGCTATTTGAATCCAACAGAAGCACATCATAAAACAAGTTTGGTAATTTGCATTCAAAATGAAACAACTCACAAAATCCTATGCAGCAGTGGTACTTTGGAACACATTACAGTTTAAAAATTGGAATAGACTTACTAGTACCCAACATTAACACAACAGAATTGCTTTGTAAGATAGCATGCATAGAAAGAAAAATGTATGTAGTATAAATAAACACTTGTGAATGAATGTTTTGAATATTTATACATACATTTATATTTATCAATAGATTTAATACAATCTATTATGTAATGTATTTTAATTTCATTTATTTGTATAATTTTGCTGAAGAGCATAAAAAATGGTTGAAGTAGCATATTGACATGCAGCTGCCTGAAGCTCATGTTAGGTTCAAAAGAAACTAAGAAATAAGGAATATAATTGCTGACATAAGATGAATCTTGGCTGAAGGAGAATATCATAAATGTAAACTTCTATTTTTGACAATACTGACATCTTTGTGTATAACGTAACAAATATTGAACATATTCATGAACAAATATGAACATATTTATAACAAATTATGAATATCCCTGACAAAAATGGTAGAGCCAAGAACTACAATGTGCACATGCTGAACCTGTATATGGATCAAGAAGCAGTTGTGAGAATGAAACCAGAGCAAAGTTTTGCATGGTTTCAATCATCATACTTATTTAATCTATATGCTGAGCAAAATATCCAAAGAGTTGGAATACACCATCAGGATGGGAATAAAGCTGTTCAATAATCTGTGGTATGCAGATGGCGCAACTTTGGTTATGGGAAGAGAGAAGGACTTGAGGCACTTGTTGATGAAGATCAATGATTTCAGTCTTCAATATAGATTACATCTCAATGTCAAGATTACCAGAATCTTGACAAATGGACCACTAGGTAACATCATGGTAAACAGAAACAAGAAAGAATGTGTCAAGGATTTTGTCTTGCTTGGCTTGACAATGAATTCTCATGGAAGGAGCAGCCACGGGAACAAAGGAAGCATTACATTTGGCCAGTCTGTTGCAAAAGACTTCTTTATAATGTTGACAAAAAAGGATGCTACTTTGAGGACTAAGGTGTGCCTGACCCTAGTCATGGTACTTTCAATTTCCTCATACATATGAGAAAGTTGGGTACTGAATAACAAAGATGGAAGCACAATTAGTGCATTTGAATTATGACTCTTGGAAGAATCTTGGAACTATGATGGACTAGAAAAAGAATAAGAATATCTTAGTCAAAAGAATGGCAAAGATAATCCTTACAGGCATGATGATATATTTTGTTTCAGTACTTTGGACATAATCAGGAGAGACGTGGACTTGGAGAAGGACATCTTGCCTGGTAATATAACAACCTTCAACAAGATGGATTGACACAATGGCTACATTAATGGACACAAACATAAGAACAATGGTGATAATGGCACAGGACCAGGGAGTGTTTCATTGTGTTGTACATAGGGACACATTAGGCAGGACTGACTAGATAGCACTTAACAACAACTACAATAGCATATATTCAATAATGAAACCCCATAGAGTATAGAGATTTACGTGTTGGACAGCTGACTGCAGAGAGATTGATATCACCAGCTGCTCCAGGGGAGGTAGATGAGGCTTTCAACTCCCAAAAATATATACAGTTTAGGAAACCCACAGGGTCATCTCTACTTTGGCCTTTAAGTTCTTTATGAGAAGATCTCAACTCAATAGCAATGACTTGATATGTCCATATATGCTCATATATATACAGGCTAATATTTATTATGTCTATATTTGTAAATTGAAAACTAACATCAGGATGAACATCATGAGGATTGTCTAGTTTACAGTTTATGCATAATAGCCCCCACACATTAGCTCTTGTGGCATAGTGGTTACAATTCTATAGTGATTGGAAGTGGTGACTTCTAATCCACAAAGTCCGATGTTTGAATCCACCAGCTGCTCCACAGGAAAAAGATAGGCTTTCTACTCCTCTTTTTTATTATAAATCATTTTATTGGGGGCTCATAAACAGTTTTTCATAATATATAAATACATATACTGTGCCAACCAGCTTTACATGTCTGCTGCTGCTATCATTCTCCAAATATCCACTTTTCCACTTGAGCCCTTGATATCAGCTTCCCATACTTCACCCTCTGTCCCTGCTCTCCCTCCCCCACCAGCCCTCAATACTTTATAAATCATTATTGTTATGTTACACTATTGTTATGTTACACTATTATGTTACATTATTGTTATCTTACACTACTCGAACTCTCCCCCAGCCCACTCCTTTGATCCCTGTCCTCCAGATAGGAGGTTACATGTAGATCCTTGTAGCTGGTTCTGTCTCTCTACCCATCCGGTAACTCCAGTCTCACCACTGGGCCCAAGGGGCTTGTCTGTCCTGGCTTCCTCATAACTCCAGATCCCCTCTCTACCAGTGTGCCTTTTCCAGTCCAGCTGGTTTTATAAGGTAGATTTGGGACCATGATAGTTGGGGGGAGGAAGACTTCAGGAACTAGAGGAGAGTTGTATGTTTCATCACTGCCTCTCTGCACCTTGACTGGTCTGTCCCCGTGACTCCCCTATAAGGGGGTGACCAATTATCCATCATGGGTTTTAGGTCCCCACCCTATTCTTCCCCTCATTTGTAATGGTGATTCTTATTCTTTGATGCTTGATACCTACTTCCTTTGGCCCTTCTTGATCACACACACTGGTGTGCTTCTTCCATGTGGGCTTTGCTGCTTCTGTGTTGAAGGGCCATCAGTTCATCTTCAAGTCTTTGAGATTTCAGACACTTTATTTTATTATTTTGCAGCTGGGCACCATCCATTTCTTCCACTCTGTTTGCCTCTGTATCCATTTGTCTTGAGCGATCATATCGGGAATCAATTGATCAATTAATTTTGACTTTTGTTCTTTGATGACTGATACCTGATTGTTTCAAAACCTTATGATTGCACAGACATGTGTTCTTCTTTTATGGTGGGCTTTGTTGCTTCTGAGCTAGGTGGCTGCTTGTTTATGCTCAAGCTTTTAAACCCCCAGACGCTGTATCTTTTGATAGTTGGGCATCATTGACTTTCTTCATCACTCTTGATCATGCCCTCAAATATCCTCAGTGGATGCCTTGGGAAGGTGCACACACAGCGATATGTTTTTTTTTTCTTCTCCCTGTTTGTTGCCTACTACCTAATCCTGTCAACGCCTCGTGACCACACTGGCTAGTGTGCTTCTTCTGTGTGGGTGTGACCACTTCTCAGGTAGATGATTTTTTGGTTATATTCAGGCTTTTAAGATCCCAGACGCTATATCCTTTGAAAGCTGGGCACCATTAGCTTTCTTCACCACATTGGCTTATGCACCCATTTTACTTTAGTGATCGAATTGGGCCAGTGAGTATCATGGAATACAAGATTCATAGAACAAAGTGTTCTTGCATTGAGGGAGCACCTGGGTGAGAGTCTAAGATTCACTTGCTATCTCAGTACTTGTATATAAATATGTTCTTAGATTTAATCCCTTCTTATCATAGATAATTATATTTATGTATATACATGCCTCTGTTTAGACCTCTGCAAGTGGCCTTTGACTTCTAGTTCTTTCCTCTATTTCCTTCCCTCTTCCTCCTGTCCCACCATCTTGTTCTTCCTTCATGCTTTCTACTCTTTAAAATGGATACAGTCTCATAAACTTACAGGGATAGTTAGTTCTACCCAGTGCCTTAGGGTCACACTAAGTCATCATCAACTCGGTGGCAGTGACTTGGTGGTGGTGGTGGTGGAATAGTGGTTACTAATTGGGTTGCTCACCATGAATAAGATCAGCAGTTTGAAATGTTCAGCCCCTCAGTGAGAGAGCAATGGGGCTTTGTATTGCAATCAAGAATTACCACCTCTGAAATCCCTGTAGGGAGTTCTACAGCTGCAGGGACTCTCATCTCCGGGCTCAGTATGGCTAGGTATTTACTGGATGGTAGTGATTTTAGCAAAACATGATGAATTGTGGGTAGTGAAAGACCTAACTGAGTAAGAGATCTGCATGGTTCCAGTGGCACTATGTTTCTAATGGCATTATTGGTAATAACTCTCCCATTTTGAAAGCTATTTTAGGGAACTGAGCCAAATGTAAATGGGGCTATGATTCGGAAATATATGGCACATGTATTTCATGTTCTAGAGATGTTTTTAATTCCCTTGACAATGTCAAAATTCTTCTTGCAATTCACACTTAGAGCCAAATAGTTACTCTAATTCTTTTTTACCTAAAGATTATGTAAAATTGATATTATCTCTCAATTTCTGTATTATAGTTGTATTTATTTGTTGTTCACTATTTACTGTGACTTGTGTGAATGTTGGCAGAGAAGATACATTTTCCATTCTACAATTAATATGCATTATATCATTAAGTAGTCTATGCAATGTAACATCACTTTACCCATTTCCGCTTCTTTCCTAACCCTACTGAACTTGGTCCTTGGGTAAAAACTACCATTTTATCTCAAATAGTTCATTATTTTAAGGTGTGCATATCTCAGTAGTTTTCTGCTTTTTCCATCTGAGACCTGTCATTTATTTGGCTGAAAATTGTCTCAAGGGAAAAAAATTCATTTCCAGACTTCATTGCTTTCTAAAAGTCATAGTATTCAAGGTTTTTCTAGTCTGTATCCCTCTCCCTGGCACTCCACCACACACACACACACACACACACACTTGTACTGGCACACACATGCACATGCATGCATGCACACACAAACATATTCTACACAGAAATAATTCATATATTCCTTTTTTCAAAGCAGTTGATAATGATTTTGTAGCTAGAAGGACTGGATGCTTCAGGCTCTTCAACTTTTGGTTCTTATTATGTTCACAAGACATGAGTCAGATTAGAGAAAAGAAAATGTTCAAACGGAGTGTGTTTACTTAAGACTTTTGTTCAGCATGAATCATGCACCTGAGTATCCCAGCTTGTCTGATGGCACACCTCTGGATTTAAATACAAGTTGGATTTTGTTTTTATTTTCTTAATATACTGCTGATGGTAGACATACTTCTATTGGCTAGCTTGTTATAGCATATCTCCTATTTTCATGTTTTTCAAGAACACAAGTCTGTAGGGACTATGAACATATTCAGTCCATACTTGTTTGCTGCTTCCCTCCCCTGTTTTGGTAATTCCTTCCCTTTTGGTAATTATTGATACAGGAAATATATCTCTTCTGCCTTCCATTGATATCTCTTCATCCTGACCAAGATCAGTCTACCTAAAAATACAGTGCCTCTGGTTATTTGTGCCATGGTTCCTGCATTGTTCTCTATTTTGCTTAAGAATGATTCAATATTTCAACTCAGGGCTTGAGATTTTTTCTTCAGTTTGAGAAATACAGAGTCTCATCTCTTCCTATGGAGTGTCTAGTGGATTCAAACTGCCATTTTCATTGGTGGTCTCCCAATGCCTAACCCACAGCATCACCATGGATACTATCTACTATCAACTTTTTATTATTAATTTTTACTATCAATTATTTAATGGATGTGATTCATGCTGGAGAAGCATAAGAGTTAAAAATAGGGGGGAACGTTGTTATACAAAATCCTATAAGGATTATTATGAACAAGTAAAGCACCTAAAAACCTCACCAAACACAAACTAAGTATCCTCAAATTGATTCTAAATTATAGAAACCCTGCAGAACACCTCCTATTTGAGAACTGAACTGGGAATGCAAATAATAAAGTTCCATTCTGAACAGTTCTATAATATTTACTGTTTTTAATGACATACGTGTCTTTTGATTATTAAAAGCTATGGACAGAATATCTTTAGAGGAATAAAGGTCTGATATTTCTCCTGGAGAGCTGCTGATGGTTTCAGACTAGTAGCACAGAGTCTACCTCACCACATCACCAGGGATCCTTAGGAAGGAAGGAAGGAAGGAAGGAAGGAAGGAAGGAAGGAAGGAAGGAAGGAAGGAAGAGATTATTAACAGAGAATTAACACAGAGCAGTGTGATAATTCATATCCTGGATTGATTGATTATGAAAGCTGCTTTTCAGAAAACTAGGTACCAAGCATGCATAGTAAAAAATCCACTGTGTCCCAGGTAAAGCTAGAGAAGAGGGAGCTACTCATCAAGACCTATTGTGCACATGTATTGCATCCCTTCTTGGGCCCTACATGATATTCTAGAAGCTTTTATGGCCAACTCCATCTTGGAGAATAACTATGAATGTCCTCCATTTTAATAGACTAACCCATTTCAGGAAATATGTCCCTGGAAAGTTCTTCCTCGAGGCTTTGTTCACAAGTTCACCAATATCATATGAAGATACCTACAAATATGGCCCAAGCATACCACAAAGGCATGTTTGTGTTACTTAGGGCTCCCATGCTTCTTCCCTCGGGGTTCCTCTCTTTTCCCATGAATAAAACTCTGTTCCTCTGCTCAATTACTCCTTTGTCGTGGTCTTATATGGAATAAGGAAAACAATAGCCTTCTGGACCTGGATCCTCTTCCTGTGGGCCATACTGAAGACAGCACACTGGAAATGAGCCTGGCACATTCTCACCAACCACGCAGCAAAAGGTTATGCAATAGCTGAAAGGGATTAAACAACAAGCTCAGGGAAACATAATTTAGGAATTTTTTAGTAATAGCATAATAATTTAGGGCAGAGATAGGTTAAATGTTAAAACTGCCCTTTTTGGAGCTGGGGATGTGAAAAATTCTGATAAATTCTGCATTATTAAGCAATGCACACATATTATTAAAGCATGTACACGTATTTATATTTTATTTTTATCTTGTACTTTAAAAAATTGTATTGGGGGTCTGAGCCCCGGTGGCATAGTGGTTGTGCGCTGGACTGTGGCCCAGTGGGATGGAGGCTCAATTCCAGCTCACAGGAGCAAAGGCTGGGCCTCCTACTCCCACCACCTGAGGGCAGTGAAAAAAAATTGCATTGGAGACTGTCACAGCTCTTTTAACAATTCATACATTAGTTGTATAAAGCATATTTGTACATGTGTTGCCATCATTATTTTCTAAACATTTATTTCTGTTTGAGTCCTTGGTATCAGTTCACATTTTCCCTCCTTTTCCCCCTCCCACCCTTGATAAATTACAAATTATTATTGTTTTCATATCTTACATTGACCACTGTCTCCCTTCACCATATTTCTGTTTGTCTTCCTGGGGCAGGAGTTTTGTTATGTATGGATCAGTAAGGTCTGTTACAATTTTCTCCCCATTTCCTCCTACCTTCCCCCTACATTCCTGGCATTGCTCCTCCGATTTCTACCTGTGGGGTCTACCTGCCCTGGATTATCTGTACCAATGTACCTGCTCCAGACTAGTCAGAACTGAAAGATAGGACAAAGAACCAGAGGAATATTGTGTCTTTCTTCGGAGCTATGCTACACCCTCGTTGACTCATCCCTTCCTTGTCACCCTTCTGTGAAGGGCTGTCCTATTGTCTACAGATTGGTTTAGCATCTCTGCTCTGACCTGCTCATTCTCAACAATATGTTTTTTGTTTGCTTTTTGTCTTTTGGTGTTTGGTACCTGATTCCCTCAACACTTCATCTTTGCACAGACTGCTATGCTTCTTCCATGTGGGCTTTGTTTCTTCTCTGCTAGATGGCCGCTTGTTTAACTTCAAGTCTTTAAGATATCAGATGCTATATCTTTTGATAGCTGGGCACCACCAGCTTTCTTCACCACATTTGTGTATGCACCCATTTTGTCCCCAGTGATCATGTCGGGAGGGTGAGTATCAGGAATGCCAGGTTGTTAGAAAAAAAGTGTTCTTGCATTGAGGGAGGGCTTGGGTAGAGGCCCCAAATTGGTTCACTTCCTCAATATATTGTCATATGCATATATGTAGATGGGTCAATACCTCTATTTTATGGATTAATTTACAGAAGTACACACCCATGTTTATCCCTCAATCCATAGCTTTGTTCCCTAGATCTTTCTTCTGTTTCCTTTTACCTTTCTCCCACCTCACCATTTCTTGTCCTTCTTCTGTCTCTTTGTAATTCATTTCAGCTAGATGACTATTGCTTCACCACTGGAATTTCGCCATCCTCCTTGCTGTTCCTTTTTAAAATCATTTTATTGGGCTCTCATACAACTCATCACAATTCATACATCCATACATCCATTGTATGTCAAGCACATTTGTACATTTGTTACCCTCATCATTCTCAAAACATTTGCTTTCTCTTTAAGCCCTTGATGTCAGCTCCTCATTTCTCCCCTCCTTCCCCTTCCCTCTTCTTTGTTATTTTTAATTCTGTAGGTGTTACCCTGTCTGTAATGTTTGCTCGCTGCTTCTTTCCCTCACCCCCTCTTTCTTCCAGGTCCCTCTGAAACCATTGATTCCACTGCTTTCTCATCAGGCTTACATCTCATGCCTATCTTATATTGGTAGGCAAAACAACAATAACAGAGACAAAACAAAAGAAAACAAAAAAATGGAATAAAATGAGGGATAAAAAGACCAGACAGCTGAGCCCCAGTGGCGTAGTGGTTGTATGCGGGACTGCGGCCCACTGGGATGGAGGTTCAATTCCAGCTCACAGGAGAAAAGGCTGAGCCTCTTACTCCCACCACCAGTGGGCAGTGATGCCTAAAATAAAATAAAAAATTAAAAAATTAAAAAAAAGACAAGACACTACCAAAACAAACAAACAAACAAATGAAAAAGCATACCTAATTCCAGGTCTGTACTTTGACTTTCTTCTGTCTTCCCACAGGTCCCGAGCAGTTCCAGGAGCTGCCCCTCCTGGCCAGAAGTCTACTTTTTGGATCTTCAGGGGTAATGTGGCATTGCTTTGGTCTCGTCACTGATCTTTTATGTTCTCTTCATGTTTTGCCTTATTGTGTGGGTGGTGCACATGTTTTATTTTCAATATTATAAAGCTATTTATATAGTTGCCTGCCAACCATTCTTGTACATCAATAGCATAAATGGTAAAACCTACTTGGCCGGCAGTTTAATAAGAGTGATTTGAAATAAGACAGAGTTTCTTTGACCCAGAAGTTCCACTAGTAGAAATTAAATAAGATATGCATTTTAATATTACAGTAAATAATTCTTCATTAGAAACTGTTTAAATAATGCTGCTACATCTGCTGCCATTTTGAGGTACTTCAAAGATATATAGTTAGTGTATTAATTGAAGATCGTTGGAAAATATTTTATATGATACAATGTACATAACAGGTTTTTCATGAACACATATGCATTTCCATATGTGTACATGTGAAGTCATTTTTTTGAAAAGAAGAAAAATAATTGTTTACTAGCCTAAAAATTTGTAAGGTGATATTTTGTTTTCATTTACTTTTGTTTTAAAATCTGATTTCTTCCTGAACTATGAACAAATTATTTTGCTGATTAAACTATAGTTAAAAAACAGCAAAATCTATGAATAGCCTATTTATCGTTAAGAAAAATCTCCTTATCTTTGTATATTCTACCTTGAATAACTCAGCTCCTTGAACACAGTGGGTGCTTCAAAATGGTTAATCATATGAATGCCAAATGAAAATCATATCTACTGCATGACCTAAATGGAATCTCCTGGATTAAGACTGAAGGATTCAATAGTGATTTCCAGTGTATAATATACTCTCATGGAAGCTGCAGTTAACCAACTCTACATACTTGAAGATCTAATTAAAAGGATGTCCAAGGTCCTTGTTCGAGAGCGTGTTTCTGTGAATTTCATTGTAATTAGTCTTAATGAAGCTATTATCTTGCTGTGTCCACAGTGTCCTCTCATCGGCCCCACACATTAAGGCTGGTATACTTCTGGTCAGTTTGTATCAAGATTACACTTGTCTAGGTAGAAATTTCAGTGAGGTCAGAAACATAATGGAAAGGTAAAAAAGGTAAAAAAGAATCATTCCCCTAACTTAAACTTATTTTTTTTTCAGCCAAATATCCATCCACAGATGTTTCTTCCACCATTCACCATGAATGGAACCTATTTTTCACCCCTCTTTTTAAAAACCTGGTTTATAACATAAATCCTGCACTATAAAGTAGCAAATGGCTAGTATTGGTGAAGTTTGCTCATAGTTTTATTATCTCTCATTACATCTTAGCTGAAGAGCCTTTTTGGCCAAGGTGTTTTACTGCTCTGAGGCTTTATTAATTCCTTTGTAGAAGATGTATGGGAATGTCTCCACATTGGGGAACTGTGGGGACAAGTAAAAGGTTAGAAAAGTCCTTGCATTAAGCTTAAAAACATAAGTTACTTATATAACTAAATCAGACATAAAAAGGAAACATCTTTTTCCAGGTAGAAAAACACATAATGACCAACTGATATTTTCAGAACTAAAAAAATAAAAGTAGAGGAGGCTACTGAGGAATCTTTCTTAGGAGAATTACCATAAGCACATATCTGGACAGTATGTACAAAGGCGAACTGTCACATAATAAATAAGCTTAGCAATAATGAAATAGAGTCAGAACATAATAATGCATATCTTATGATAATGCAGAGCATATTATGCACCTTATGCTATCGTGCATCAGGAAAATACGCACACTGTCTTGAAAATGGAAAACTCCTGAGAATCTGCATAAAAGAATCGCCAAGCATCATAGAAGCAAACATTTCAATGACCAAAATATCTTGGAAGCTTGCCTGCAAAGCTTCGATTGTGTGATCTCTCACCTTAATTCCATATAGAGTTTTAAGATTCCACTTTCATTTGGTGTGTTGCTTGGCTGATATTCATTAATCTGTCATATATTTTCTAAACACCATTGCTTTGATGTATGTTCATGTGCTCGGATGCTGTAAGTTTCTGTCCACCTAGACCTATTTCAAAAAAACAGATACTGACAGCCCTATGGAACATAATTATACACTAAGTCACCTCCAGACGCTATGAGGAAGCATCAACTTAATAGATTTGACTCCAATTCATAATGAGTTAATGTACGACAGAAGAAAATGCTGCTCCGATCTGCACCACCGTCACAGGTCAAGCATGTTCCAGTTCATCGTTGTAACTATTTTCAGTCATCTCACTGGAGGTCTCCTTTGCCCTTGCTGACTCCCTCTCCAAATAAGACATTATGATTTAGTCATCGATCCAGATTCTTAATCATGTGTCCACATGAAGCAAATCAGCAAATGTGTTTTCTAACCCAACATGAGTTCACTGTCTAATTTTCAGAGGTAGATCGTCAGACCTTGCTTTTCAGCCTCTCTTAGTCTGGAAGCTCCTATTAAAACCCATGAGCTGTAGGCGACACTGCTAGTATTTCACATACCAGCTGCAACACCTCCAATTTCGCAGCACACATAGGCACCACAGGAGGTCAGGCAGGAAGTGGACTGAGTAGACAAAGTTCTCAGTCACGAAGAAACATTGGTTATCCTCATCACCATGGAAATAGGCAACTATAGGTTGGAAAGGCGAGAATAACATATAAACACAAACACAAATCTTCAAAGGTCAACTGTAATACATCATACAAATGTAAAAATAGGTTCACATGGCAGAGAACTGGACAGCTACATGTTACTATTTTATATATGCTCTAATGAGTACAGATCATTCTTCCTGCTCTCAAGTCAATCCTCACTCGAAATGACCCAAAAAGACCAGGTCAGATGGCTCCTGTGGGCTTTGGAGGCTTTTCACAGGAGTCAACATCCTTGGTCTTCTCCCACAGAGCAGCTGGTGGTTGAGAACTACAAAGCTTGGAGTTAGCAGCTCATAATTTAATGGACTATATAACAAGGGTTGATTTTTAAAAATGTTTTGAACTTTTTAGTAATGCCATAAGTCTCAAGGTTAACCGAAGCCTTATGTGGCAGTTATGTGCTTATGTTAATTTTATGATTGAAATGTAGGGGTGAAGTCTAGCCTGTAAATCTGGAGATAGCCATTGAGTAGCCAATGAGGCCGCTATGTGGGCATGGCTTTCTCCTGAGACTTCTGGGAAATCTCACGATATTTCCCTCATGAAGATGAGAAGCTATCTTCCCCAGTTGTTGGGAGTTAGTTTCATAGGTGATGAATCATAGAAAAGACAAGATGGCAGCGTGCGAGAAGCTGGAGGAGCTGGCGGAGAGACCACACGGCTTTGCCCTGATGGAATCAGACCTCTGAAGTTGGAGCGTCATGCTCTTGATAGACCCTGAGCCTTGGAAGTGAGGAGCCATGGTGAGACCCCTGCCAGCGCCAGAATTCTGCACCCACTGACCTGTGACTTCGTGAGTTGGAGGGAGACTTTGTAGATTGATTTCGGACATATGGGTTGATATCAGACTTGTGACTTTGTACTGGACAAGATTGGGATGCCTTCTTAATGTCACATTCCTTTTGTGTACAAACGCTTTCCTTTTATTTATGTGGGTGTCTATGAAATTTGTTCCTTTAGTCTACCCGCACTAACACACCTTATAATTCTGTAATCACATTTATTTTTTTTTACAAAATTCTACTTTTCAAAATCTTCTTTCTAACAACCAAACAAAAATCAAGCAACAAAAAACCTCTTCTTTCTCACTGTAAAACATTACAATGAAATCTTATTTACTTTAAAGTAAGTGATTTTATATTAAAATCTTTGTATCCTGTTTCATCTTTCAGCTGCTTAAAACTCTTAAAATTTAGAACAATAATTTTGGAAATAATGATGACACATTGTATTAATTTACCTCTTTTTGCCATCAAATTTTCTATTTGATCCTCCACATGCAAATGGATATGCAATTAAAATAAGAAACAACAGCAAAGCAGAGGTCCAAGTTTCCCAAATTGGCCATTTGATTACTGACCAGGGCCTTTTACCAATGGTAACTTGCAGCTGCTTCAGAGGATCACTCAGCTGGTCCATTACTTGTTATTAAATCAAGCACTAAATTACTGGTTATTTTGCCAAGTTTGTTATTACCGCTCCTCCATCCCATTGAAAAGACTTATTTAAAAGAACAGAAATGAAAAGAAAAAGAACAGAAATGCAAAGGCCAAATGAAAGGCTATGTAGGATATTGGATTATCATTTTTCCTCTTACAGTGAGTCCTGTAGGTACAGGAAAACTAAATAATCATTTGAATTTGTACTCAAAATTACTATTTTTTACATCTTCCTCTCTATGTCATCTTTTGCTCATTTCAAGAATTTAGTTAGAAATAAAATATTGTTTTCAGCATGCATCTCAACCAAAACTCTGAGGTCATATTGTATAAATTAGCTTGCTCTTTCTTAATTATCCATCATTTCTCCCTTCAAAAGGTCACAGGCATGTTTGTTTTCTTGTCTATTGCTCTGGGGTTGTCTGTGATCCATGAGTTGGCACATATCGATTTTACATTTTCCTGATGGTTTGTGTCCAAGTCTGTCATTTTCATTCAGTTCAGAGTTGAAGCTTTGTAAGAGTAAATAGTTTTGTTACAAGAATAATCTTGAAGGCTTTTGAAAGACTTCTTCTAAAGTAGTCAAATCCATTTTAGTATTCAATCGTTTTAACTTCCAAGGTTAAAGCCCCATTTCTCACAGACGGGCCTTTCAATGTGACAGCCAAACTTACAGGACTTGAGAAGTACTCAGAGACTGATGATGCTATTGATTTTAGCCTTGGTTGGTTTTCTATATGAAACCTTACCATTTTGGTCCAGAGTATTAAAGGAAACCAAGAGAACTTTCCAAATCAACATTGAAATTTGACAGTGTTCATTATATACCACATTACCATCGAGACTTTCTAGCCACTTTCCTGTAGTGATGATATATTAGTGGATTAAATTTTCCAGAATTTCAAATGTGTGAAATGCAGAAGGTTAATAAGTATTTTCACTTTCTGTCCAGTGCATTCTCAAATCAATCATTTAATCATTGTGATGATATGCATTCTTTTTAACCATCTATTCAGAAATGAGAGATAAGACCTCTTTTGGACTGCTAATATTGAGTTCTCCAGCATTTTTTACACACAAATTTAGTCAATTTGATTCCGGAATATTCCATCTAGGAGGTCTATGTGTCCAGACATTGCTTATTTTGTTAAAGAAAGGTATTTGCAATGATAAAACAAAAATGTTGGTCTTGCAAAATCTTATCGTGGGGCTTCCAGCTTTATTTATTTCATGAAGTCCCTATTTTCCAACTACTGTTTCTTTGTCCCCCCCCCCACCGCCCCAGTTTATATGTTCCAATTACCATTAATGTCCACCCAACTTTTTTGCAAGTTTTATCATTTTCAGATTTTAAATTTTGGTAAAAATGTTCTGTATCACTTACTTTAGAGGTTAGTGGATAAAGTTGAATGATAGTTGCAATAATTGGACTCCCATATATGTGCCTAGATGTCCAATCAGTGTAAGCATTGAACATATTGTACTTGATGGTAGATTTTAAAGTGTTCTATTAATCTGATTTTATTTTAAGAATATTTTATTGACATATATTATCCAATAGATCCATTCACATACAATTCTGTTGTTCAACCTCACCAGGTGAGCTTATACAATCATTGCTAACACTGAAGGTTTTTCTCTCTCTCTTTTTTCTGTGGGCATTGCTGTCCTCTGGTGTGAGTGGGAGACCCAGCCTTGCTCCTGGAGAGCTACTGCTGGATTTGAATCACCAAGCCAATGGGCTGCAGTCCTGCACTCAACCACTATGCCACTGAGGCTCAGCTCTGAAGGTTTCTCTTTAATGATGAATTCAATACCATTCCTCTTGAATTTGCTGTCCTCTGTATATTAAGCCATATGATTTTCTGGTTCAAAATGGACAATACTAGGCCATTCCAGCTCAATAATGCCTCCGATATTACTCTTTATGCATTCCATTTCATTTTTGGTGGGGCATCACTGTCCTCTGGTGGGAGTAGGAGGCCCAGGCTTGCTCTTGGAGAGCTGTTGCTGGACTTGAACCACCAACTCAGTGGGCCACAGTCCTGCACACAACCACTACAACATCAGGGCTCAGCCCATTCCATTTTATTTTTGATGACTAAACTTTTCCTAGTTTCATACATCATACATTTCCTGTTCTGATCATTAATGGGTGCTTGCATCTGTTTACAACGATCAATTAAGAAATGTACATGAAGACTGTTCATTGGGGTGACCCTGCTGGTATTTGATATATTGATGGAATAATTGACTGCCTCAAAGTAACACAAAAACCACCACAATAAGGTAAATTGACAGATGTACTTCAGCATGTTTATGTATCCAAACTTTAGCCCAGTTCTTTCAAAATAGCACATGTACAAATCCATCTTAATTACACTAATTTAAAATGCATTTTTATTTCATATAGCATGCCCACATGCATTTAGATTAGTTCTAATATTTCTCTTCTTTTCCTTTAGTCTGTGTTTACTCACATACCTCTGCCGTACACTTTTAATTCTTGCAATATAGTCTTCAAGGTTTTCCTGAATATTTTTCCTTTTTTTTGTCATTAAGGATTTTAGATTTTTCATGTGATTTTGAAAAATCAGTCTTGTGCCTAAACTTAATTGATTAAAACAGTGCTATCTTTTACATTATGTATTTTCTTTTCTTTTCTTTCTTCCTTTCCTTCCTTCTTTTTAGGTCTCAGAAGATTTTCCAATGTGGTGATTAAGGCATAACATATGCATCTTATTTTCACTTTTGGAGGTAATTTTGCTTCTGTCCTTAAGATCGTGTGATTTGTTAACTAATATTTTTCAATGATTTTCCACAGTCCTCTGAGTCCAAACTATCTAGCCTGTCATATAAAACACTGTCTGCAGCTTTTCTCTAGCCATGGGCATTTATTTTCAAAATAGTACACTGTATTCTTCCTGAGAATATATGTTTGGTTAGAAATACCTTGTCCCATTATTCTGTAAGAGTCTATCTCTTCTTATAAAAATCTGGATATGGTTATACATTTTCAGAAAAAATGGGTGGATTACAATTGATTGATTATATGGGACCATGAGATTTATAAAACCTAAGTATATTTGACTAAGGACTGACTGAATCACCTTCAGAGAAATATAAATCCTTTTTGAGATATCAAGCAAAAATATCTGTAGCAATAAATTTAAGGAAGGCTAAAAATGCTTGTATAACCTTAGTAGGGAAAAAAAAGCTTACCTAAATATGACACCAAAGTCTTAAAGCATAAAGGAAATGGCTGTTAGATTTTACTACATGTAATATCACTTCTATGTATCAAAACAGTACAATACTGTCTTTGAATTCAGAGGGAAATAAATAGGATATGACAAAACTCAACATAAGCATACACACAACTCAGGAATCTGTAAGAAAATTATGTTTAAACCCCAATAATAACTTAAAATGTCTAAGACAGTCTAAGATTATTTAATAGGCACCAAATTGAATTAGTGATTCAAGAAGTACACTAAAGTTAAAAATATATACAAAAAATGTTGTAGGGTAGAAATATATATGTGTGTGTATATATGTATATCTTTAAAAGAAATTAAAACCTGTGTATTATTTATTAATTATCTAATCTTTCTCATTACTCTACTTCTCTGAGTAGAGAAATATTACTTTTTTAACTAGCAATGCTGTGTGTTCCTGATATAAACCATCTGAGGCCTTGATGGCTTGTACCCTGGTTCTGGAAATTTTCCTTCCTTCATTTGTCACCTAAACTAATTTCTGTACATCCAGCTTAATTATCAGTTTTCCATGGAAACATAGCCTTGAGCTATGTCTCTCTATTAAACCCTATCTTGCATTGTTTTCACAGAACATATTAAAATATAATTATTGCATTAATCTGCCTATCTTCTTTATTTGCATCTTCAGGGTTAAGATTATGTTTGATGTTGTCTTCATTTGGTCGGGGCAGCATGGTCTTGGATAGCATTGGTATATGTTTTAAGCTGGGTTCTATAGAGGGGCAAAACCAGTGGGGGAGAAATATGTATATGTGAGAGTGCTTTGGAAAGTTCATGGAAAATAGAATAAAATATATTGGTATTTTCCATACATATTTTGTATTATCCTGTGTGTGCTGTCTGTGTGTATGAGGAAAAAGTAAGAAAGAGAGATACAGAGAGAGATCTAAAGGAAATGGCTTATCCAATCCTTCTTGAAATTACCAATTCTGTGGACCAGGCAATAAACAGAGGCTTCTAAATCAGGTTGCAATAACAGGTGATGAATATAAAATTTCTGGGTCAGGTGTCAAATTTCTGGCTCACATCCCAAAGCTAGAGGCTAATAAATGATGAGTTCAGAACATCCATATGGGAAAGGGCTTCAAAAATACATCTCACAATTTACTATCTTTTAATTCCATTTTCCCACAAACCTTGAAAAACCCCCCTCCTATATTGGTTGTAGATCATCTCCCCAAGGAAACTGCACTTCCAACTGACTGGTCACATCACATCACGAAGAGGAGGGTGAATGAACAGTATTTAACAAACCACGGAGAAACATGGTCTGGCCAATTAGATGTATGCCCTTTCCATCACCAAAACCTGAAACCAAGCTCAGTTCCACCGAGTTGATTCAGATTCCGAGAAGCTCTATAAGACAGCGCAGAACTGTTCCTGTGGGTGCCGAAGACAACAATTATTTTCAAGAGAAGGAAGTCTCATCTTTCTTCTGCAGGGAAGTGGGTGGTTTCAAACTGCTAGATTTTCAGCTAGCAATTCAAGCTGTGGCCCACGGCACCAACAGTACCGCAGCTTTTGAACATTTGCTGAGTGAAAAGTCCATCCATACTAAAACGATAAGATGCCATTAAAGTATTGAAGGTACAAGTGACAATATACTTTGAACTGCTACTCATATATAGCAATTTATGCTGAACTGTATAGATGTGACAGAAATCATTTAATTTCCTAACAACACAGAATTACTCAAATCATTATTGTACTTGAATGGAGTACTCTGCAACTATTTCGAATTTTTAACTGAATACATTATGATGTGTGAAAATGCTCGCCCCAAAGTCTTAACATTTAGAACAGCAGGTTTTTATACTTGATAGCTTGAGTTTTTTGAAAGAAAAACACACAAGCATACAGAGATACAAAATAGTATGCAGAAAACACTTTCAAAATAATTATGCATGTTCCTTTTTCAGGATGATTTCTTGATTTTTTGCATTTTAGTGCTTTTTCGCATTGAACAAATAATTTTCTTTAATCTTATTATTTGTAAAGTGAAAACATAAAAAGAGACCAACTCTTGATCACATGGGAAATTGTTTTATGAAATTTTAACCAATAACTTACCAATTCTATATATGCTACATTAAAATTGTACTCTATAAGGTTTCCAATAGTTTATTTTAAAAAAATAGATCTTTTACTTTCTTCTTAAATGCCTCTGGGCAGATGTGAAGGACCAAGTTTCAGTTGGCAGAAGAGAGATTTAACCACTTGTTAATATCCTGAGATTACTTAAAAAATTCTATTATCTTCAAACCTGTGCGTTAGTTGTGCAATGAGAGAATTTGTCACCAAAAGAGAAAACAAATTAGTCATTGCTTTCAGAATAATTTTATTTCAAAGATAGCAAGATTTCAGAAATTTATCTTTTTCTTTTATCTCTTCCCCCTGTAGAAAATAACCTACTGACTTCTGCAGTGGGAAATATTATCAAAGACTTCCACTTCAGTCAGTGTTTTAGTAGTAAAAAAAAACAGGACACTATGTGGAGGCTGAATCTGGGGTTCAATATTCTCAACCCATTTATATAGTAGCACTCTCAATGATCTGGAAAATCGTCAGGAGGACAAGTAAGCAGCAATGTTAATCTTGATAAAAATGTCTTATTTATGATAATGAAAAATTAAGAGCCAGGGATAGGCTAGTCCTCCTTAGACTGCCACTTTTTCTGGTGAGGTTTTCTTTGCAATTGCTCTTCACAACGGATAACAACTACTCCAGCATGCATGCCAGGATCTGTGGCCCTGAAGTGTGTTAGGAAAGTCCTAGAGCTGATTGCCTGCAGGTGTCTAACTGCAGGATGTCTTCACAACTCAGTGAAAATCAAGACACTAACTCTCTTGGAGCAAATCAGCTGTAAGTCACCTTGTACTCTAGTCTATTTTTAGACTTGCCATAGTTACAAATAAAGGCAGAGTAAAAGTTGTGCTTTTGTTAGATCTGACAACTAGAAAAATGAAATAAGAGGAATGGGAAACTACCATACTCAATATTTTGAGAGATTCGGGAGAAAAATTCAGCAACCTTACACTGTCTACTTCTTGCAACACTATCTACAGTTTGTACCTCTTTGTAACTCTTGTGCAAACTTTGTGCATATCCTGGAATTTTCACATAAGTGGTCCTAGTCAAGTTATGTCTAAAGTAAATATACCTCTCCACATTTACATGGGTGGTTAACTTCCCAAATCAGGTTATTAAGCATCAAGCTAATCTTCACAATCAAATGAGAGCACTTCAGAGGGCATTTTGGAGGCTATTCTCTCCTCTGACACTGCCAACCACAGCTCACACATCTTTGCTACATGATTTTCATATTTTGGACAGACATGCTTCTGAATTTTGTTATTTCAAGTTATTCATTCATGGCCGTTGAACCAATTTTGAGTCATAGTGATACTATAGGACAGGATAGACTTTCCCCTGTGCGCTTCCATCGCTGTCGCTTGTTATGGGAGTAAACTGCCTCGTCTTTCTTCCACAGAGCAGCGGCTAGTTTAAAACTGCTGAACTTGAGGTTAGAGGTCCAATGGAGTAACCACTACCCCACCAGGGTTCCATGGACAGCTTGTCGGGTCAAGATTTGTGACTAGAACGAAACCAGCCCCACCCGGACCCATAGAGAGTTCTTGCTTTCCACAGAAACAGCCAGTCCACTCATCTGTGGGACCTTCCTCCTTTATGTTCCCCTTTTCCTTGACCAAGCATGATGTCTTTATCCAGGGACTGATCCAGAGTGTGCAAGATGGGTTCTGGCCATCTGTGTCTTTAGTGAAAGAGCACTGTGAAACTTCTTCCAAGACAGAATTGATTGTCCCTTTGGCAGTGCATGGCACTTTCAATATTCTGCATCAGATCCACAATTCAATCGCATCTATGGTCTTGCTTATTCAAAGTCCAACCTTCACATGGAGAAAGCATGGTAAGTGGGATTGTGAAGTTTGTGTGAAGCTATATAAAATGCAGCCGCCTCTTTCTCCCTCTGCAGAGGAAAGCCCCATGAAGAAAGTTAAATATGCATGGAAATAATTAGTCTAATGGATTGCTGAGCACAGCAACATTAATCTTCATTACCCTGAGACTAGAAGAACTTAATGCTGGCTGGCTATCACTAAAAACTTCCATGAGAGGGATTACATTCGAAGATCCTGGGTGGAGTGGTAAAGAAATTAATGTAAAGTAAATGTAGCAAACTCCAAATCATTATAGAGATAAAAATTTACTGGTAGGGTTAAGACAAGTGGACTTTTGAGATATGGCACTTATTTACCTTTTAGGTCTGAAAATGAGTTCATCTACTTGGCTCAGTTTTTAGCCAAATAACAGATTTCACTCATGTGACCATGTGACAGGATGTGGTGTATGTCCTAGAGAAATAAGAACTTAAACACTATTACCTATAGCATATATACTCGAGTATAAGCCGACCTGACTATCAGCTGAGGCACCTAACTCTTCCACAAAAACTGCATTCAAATGTGCCGAAAACTCTGCTATACAAGAGTAACTATATGCACGTTCATGCTGTTTTCAGCACAATAGGAAAGAGAGGGAGGCGACCTCAATGTACGTCAGTGGAAGAATGTATAGACAGACCATTGTTCCGTGAAATACTACGCCAAGTTGCATCAATGATGTTGTCGGGTGCCATGGGGGTGGTTCCTCACCCTAGCAACACTACGCACAGCTGAACAAAACCCTGCCGGGTCAGCTACCATCCGCACAATTATTCCTGTGCTTCAGACCATCTTCCTGGCCATCCATCTTCTTATGGGCCTTCAAATTCTCAGAAGGTACACACATCATAGACTAATCAACAAAGTGGTATCAAAAGGGTAGTATTTTTTTTTCCAACTCCCACACTTTATTAGGACAAATGAGGTAGGAAACAGACGAACACCACAGGCCCATCCTAGGAATATGCATCAAACATCCCAAGTGGCCAATAAATAGGCACAAGGCAGGGTGGGGCGGGGCAGGTCCCATACACAGGAAAGGAGTCGGGAGCCAGAAAAAACGTAGTATTTATCTAAGGAAACTATTTAAAAATGTTAGAAAAGAAGGCGAAATGGAAAGGGGAAATGGAGGAAGGAGGATAAGTGATGTCACATTGTTGGGAGTGTAATTAACAAAATGAAAACACATTGTCGAGTGGAAAACTGATCTATCTATAAATCTGTTAGGCAGCTAGAGGCAGAAATTAGAGGTTGTCCCCGTGCATACTAAATCCCCACCCCGCCCCCTCATCCCCTTTACAGGAAGTTGGAAGCCAATAAAGGCTAGCGGACATGCACAAATCCAGGTCTTTGAGACTGGAAGCCAGTATACTTAGGAGGACCCCAATTTAGGCCAGGTGGGCCTAATTCATCCAATGGGGTCAACCAGTAGCATTTACCACGCCTCCTAGCGGAGGACCCTGAAAAGTCAGAACGCATCGCCCACCTCCCTCTTTTCCAGCTGTTCCTTTTGCAGTGCTGAGGCTTCACTGGCCTCAGGCCACTATATATGGGATGTGAAGTGCCCTGAAGGAGCCTGTGTAAAACCTGAAAGTCTTCTGTCCTTTAAAAAAATCACTTGGATCACACACCAGGCACCTGCGCGAATCCTTTTTCCCGTGACGCCAAGGACTAAGTCATTTCCCACCTGAGGAATATACCCTATTTTCATCCAATTCACAAGTTTTGTTAAATTAAAAAAAAAAAAACAGAAAGAAAAGTATGGACTCAAGAATCTTGCAAGCGATAAGGCAACTCAATGAACAGTCTCTATCATCCTTGAGGGAAAGAACCCAGGGCCTAAGAAGAATGTATTCTTCTGTTCAAACCTCACTCACACTCCCAAGACCTTAATATGCATTGGGCTTTTGCTTTTAGATGTAAGGCCTCAGAATGATTAATTTTAGCTCATCTTGTTAAATTTCCAGGGTGGGATTTCTCGGTTCTTGTCTTGCAACTGAATGGATTTATGCAGCAGAAGGACTTCTGTAAATCCAAGAGACTTTTATGAGATAAAGGGAAGTTTCTGGTATTACAGTCTCAAAAAGTACACTGTACATCTGGAAAGTATATGAGGCCACGCGAGGACTGTGCAGGAGCTTCTGACTGAAGATGGCCACTCCAGGAGCATGTGAAAACCCATGTGCAAAGATTACTGAAACAGGAGCACAAAAAACACAAGTGTGGAACCCAGAGCAGGAAATCCCCAGAGGCCAAGAAGGCCTGCCTCCTGCCTCTCACCACCTCCTGCATTCCTGGAGGTGAATGGCTGAAAAGGTTAGCCAACTTCATGGGCTAAATTTGGATGCATCAGTGTGATGTCACG